>JAACJT020000001.1:38840018-38868714 GCA_009936485.2 Gymnarchus niloticus | reverse complement strand
TACACGGCTTAGCTCATAGTTTCACTGAACTACGCAAGCCCCTTTGCCACGACAAGGCAGTGATCCATTGAAGGGGATGAAAGTATTACAAACCATTAAATCTCAATGACCATGAACTATCTCAGTAATAGTAGTCTCAAAGAATACAGCATGAAACCAGAAAATACTGTATGTTCATAACAATCCTCACATGAAAATAAACTGTAAGAAATAAGCTCATTGGCATACCGCTTTTAACTGCAGGCATAATACAACTGAAAACTGAAGAAAAAAAAAGTGAAGCAACAGTTCCTGTATCTCGTACATGACAGTGCTCTTAGTTCACTATTTTATTTCTTTTTTCAAATCAAATAACTAAATTGTTTCTTGTTCTTCTCACCATCATATGGTCTCTTTGCCTGCATTCTATTCTTCCCGCTACTCCCCTGTCACACGGTCGTAGAAGGGGCAGGGCTAGAATGAACTACATCCAATGAGAAAAAATGACTGCTTAAACTGACCAGTCAGCTGTGAACATCAATAGAATTCCCCTGAATGGCAGGCTAATGGTGCAATATGCCTCCTCTAAGTAAAACTTCAAGACTACAACAAAAAATGATTTGTTTGTTTTAAGCTTTTTTCTTTGATAATGTATTAAATTAAAAAGTGCTGAAAACGGCTTTTTTATGAATCTGCATAGGCACTTAAAAAAATCTCAAGTCTACCATCAAAGTTATTTGCTTGTTTAAACTTCTTTAGATAATGCATTAAATTACAATCGCTATCAAAAATGGCTTTTCTGCGATTCCACGGAGGAAGCGAAAAAAAAACAATGTGTCAACTGGAGTGGCCAGGCTTATACTAGGAGTGGAACTGGCCACCCAGTAGATCTGCCCTTGGGGGTGAGGGTAGCGACGAGATAACTGTCTGACTTGGAGGCCGGGAACAACGAGAAGATATTTTTTTTTTGCCTTTAAAAGTTTTGCCATGGACGCTGACAGGTCTTGCCACAGACACATTTGTCCGTGTACGGACATTTTAATTGATCCCTGAGGTGAAGTTTCAGGTCAGTCAGAAGCTGTTGTGTGGTATAACACACTCCAGTCAAAGGGAACAAAAAGGTTAAGGCAATGATAAAACATGGCCACGTTTAGTCCATGTATATGTGAGCCTCAGTATAAAATTGTACAACAAATACTATGGCTCAGAAAGGCTTCAGATATTAATTCTTTTTTTTTTTTTAAATGTGCAAACATACACAGGCAAACAGTGTACCAAAAAGACTGGTAAGCGCTCAAAGTGCACTAGTGGTTATTTATTTTATTTTATTTCATTCATTCTCTTGTGGAGAGAATGAATTATTCTAAGACAAATTTCTCTCCATATTCCCACGCCTGCTTCACCTCAAAAGGCTTGGGTGGACCAGTGGTGCTCCCATAAATGATGTGTTCACGCATTTTCACTTCGCGCACGAGCAGGTCCATTTTCTCGGCCGAAAACCGATCTGGTTTGCCAGGTAAACACGCCATTATAAGAAATTTGCCATAGCTCATGTGCCCCTGCCTTTTAAAGGTGAGGTGACGTGCCATTCTGATTGGTTTATTGCATGTTACGCCCAAAACACACCTCTGAATAATTATGAGAATTATGACAACCTTGTTGCGCCTTGTGCTGGAGTGAAGTCTGTTTTTTCTGTTGTCAAAATAGCAAAATGGATTTGGACATGGCCATAAATATTATTTGTGCCTTGCGCTTTATGCTTTGCGTTAGATTGTCAAAATAGAGCCCTTAATCTCAGCCTAAGGCATGCATCAAGCCCTGCTCCTTCAGTCCAATGAGGCTCAGGGAAGCTGGAGGCCCTACTGTCTGGGGTCTCTCTGGGTCAGAGCCAGCTTCAACAGCTTGGCCTGTGTTAACCAGAGAAGGGTAAAATGGATCAGTGGGATCAGCAGAGTGAAAATGGCCCATCACTGAAATAGGTTTAAAAGATAGCAGAGTGAGGATTACATCTCCACCCAGACCCTTCACTGTGGGGCCCAAAACAGGAAGCTATGCTAATGCCACTGATGGGTCTCCCTAACTGTGTGGCCCTCTTCATTCCATCACATCGGGTGGGGGTGGGGGTGAGGGGAGGGTTGAAGTCAATCTAAAGCCTGCAGCACTCTGGGTGCTTGGGGCCTGAAGCACTGACAGAAAGATCTGACTTTAGATGCAACCTGAGACATGGCAAACAAATGCAATCCAAAATGAATTCCAGCAAATAGATACTGCAAAAAAGAAAAGAAGAAGAACAAACTGTTAGCTGAGTCAGCCGTATCAGAAACGGAACAATGAAAAATTTCAACCACAAACAACGGGCTGTTGTCTAACACAAACAAGGTGTGAAATACAACCAGTTACAGAGAAAACTTGCGAACATTTCTCCCCTGAACAGATGTGAAGACAGATGGAATATGTGGATAAGAAGGTTCCCAGCCCCCTCCTAGGTACCAGGATTTGAGCAACATGTTGGCCTAGCTCATGACGTTCCTCAGTCTCACTGAGGCCCCTGCCCTGTTTGAAGGCTACTTTGAGGGCCAATAAAAGGCTTCCAAGGCAAGGCAGCATCAGTACATGATCTTAGTGATAATGAATGACCTTGGAGACTGGCATGCTTCATCTAAACATTAATGCTTGCATGTACATACACACACTTATAAGAATATGTAAGCAAATACTGTCACATCCATAAAAAAAACACTAATACAATAACACAAAAATATACATTCTGTTCTGGCCTGGGTCCACTCATTGTCCCACAAGGCAAAACACATGAAGTCATGATGGTTAAGGGCAAAGACTTGTAGCCTAAATTTTCTAATTGCCATACTCTGGAGAAAGGTGTATAATCTAAACACGTGCAGTAAATCACCAAGCTATAAACAGCCAAGGTGTAATATAAGATCCTCTGGATAATCGCTTTAGCTAAGGTACAACATATTAATAATTATAATCACTAACGTGGCAATTCATGCCATCACATGAAACCAACAGCACCTTCCATCAATTTTGCAGAACAGCACAGAAGCCCACCTGTTGCTCAGGGTGGGCACCTGTTTATCTGTAACTGTAAGCAAGTGTGATCATTCTGGAATGACTATCCAGACAAGCTAAGAGTTAGACATCATTTTGAATGTTCCATCAACAAGGTCAGCTGTACCAAGCTATTTCACCTAGAGCTCACTCTTCTGGAACAGCCATCCAAAGGCATTCTGCTCCTTTTTTATTCTTTGAGCTCAATTAATCTCACGATTGTTTTCTCATCCATCATTACAGATAGCATTCCAGCCACAAAGCAGACAGGAATAACTACAGACAAGGTTTCAGTTGCCAATGCACATCAGTGGTCTAGTTGATGTTTCCTCAAATGAAGCACAACCAAAACCCAACATGATGTTCAGATGGGTATAACAAAACACTGGTATTAATGAGAAGAGTCAATATAACTATAGTTACTGTGTTTATCTGTGAGCTACAGCTGCATCAGGCTCCACCCCCAATGCTGCTTCACACTCTGTAGGATATAAATGATACCGCATGAAGAATTTTTATTTATGGCCTTAATAGGAACTCCTGTCTTTGGTACATCCATCTACAAACGAAATCACATGACAGCCTGCCATCTTGCGCAATTTCAAACAAGTGCCTTCAGCACTACACCTGCTGGTAAAATCTAGTAACATAAATGAAAATACAAAAAGGAAAGGCTCATAGCAGGCATTTTATTATAAATGGTACTGCACGTTGGAACAGGAAGCAGAAAAGCAGTCAATCATGTGATGTTATGCACTAGTGAATAGACGTGAGATATGCCAGGTGACACCTGCTCATATTTCAACTACAAGTTGTCAGCTGAACCGGATTGTTTTTATTAAATAGAAAAACAGATTATCTAAGAAACATAGCAAGTGAAGGCATGAAGAACACATGTGTGCAACAATTTTGAAGATTAATGCTGACAGAAAAGCTTCTTGTAAGCTAAATAGTCAGTTCTGTCACCCTAACACTGCAGCTGATTACCCCTACTAGCTCTGCAATGCCCCGATTTGGTATTGGCACATTTTTTTATTATGCTGCCATAGTTTCGTTGAGGAGAGTTATTTTGTTGTGCACTCAATTGTCTCTGCTGTTATACAACTATGTTGTGTCAACAAAGTTTGCCTTATAGTCAAGTCATTCTTGCTTTGTGAAAATAATAACAAACAGAATCCAGATATTGGACTTCCCACAGCATGTAGGAACACAATCAGAACTGGAACACGCTTCAGTGTACTGACACAGTCATCTGCATCAACCCCTGTGCTCGGTCTAATTAACAGCTGACCACCAGTGTGTGACCCACGGCCCCCAGCTACCTTTAGCTGTGTTTTTAAAAAAACGGTTTTAAAACTCTTCTTTGAATTTGTGTTTTTATAGACAGTTTAACAGACGTGTAAGTCAACTTTTCTGAAAGACTCACATAAGCATTTTACACCAGCTTGGCTAATAGGGTTTTTGAAACCTGAAAAATCTATGGTGATGCTATTTGTACAAAATTGCTTGTAAAGCTTGAGTAAGAAATAGCAGAAGGAACTGGTTGCTAGCAATCATATTAATATTGAGCATACAGTACAGTATATAATGTAAAAACAGATTTTTGTAAAGGTTTTTGGCCATAAATGTCACAAGAAAGTCATAACACATTACAAACATACTACTTCTATCAGATTTTAGCAATATACTCACCTAAGAAATGAGGTAAGATTAAAAAAAAATCAAATATGATTCTTCAAATGACTTTAGTTAGTCAGGTGCCATGCAGAATTTGAGATTTCAAAGACAACTTCAAAGAAGACAAGGCATAATATATTTTATTGGTGTGATTATACCATGCTTAATTAAAAGGAATTTATTTGGAAATTAATCAGTGAATTTGTGATTGCATTTCACTGCAACTAAAATTTTCTGGTTTTGTATAAGAATAAACCTGTCTTTAAGCATAAACCATTTTTACTTGCTTGTAATTTTATGTTAACCAGGACACTTACATACATAGGTGTATAATACCTAACCCTTATATAGGTGTACAATACTTACCCCTTCCATAGGTATACAATACTTAGCCCTTACATAGATGTACAATATGTACTACCCCTTACATAGGCGTACAATACTTTCAGCTGACATTTTGGGTCAATTATTTAGTTCTTCGCATGTTCCTTCACATTTCTCTTTCCTTACATGATGCATTTTACAAAGATCCCGCTCATGCCTCATTTGTACAGATGCCCTACAGTTTATGACACATTTTATACAACAGAATGAGGCAATGTCACTCCAAATGGTGAACTTTCAAACTTTTAGAGCAATGAAGGCCCTCAGATACACAGGCCAATCTCCAAGTGCATTAAATAAACATTTATTGCATACTTTGTTTCAGAATTCTACATTTGATGTCAGCTCAGGCTTTTTTTGGCTACCCATGTACTCCATGTACATGCAATGATATCAGCAGCTGAAAAAAGTTTTCAATTCAACTTTTTCTGTTTCCCACTGTATTTCAGCGGCCTTTCTAAACGTGTGTTGTTTGTGTAAATTCTGTATTTTTCAAATGTTCTAAACAATGCATTATTGTTTATGTTTTTATTCTGTCAGTTATTTTATTGTCCATCTCCAAGGTTGTTACACAAGCCAAACCAAGGCTTCACTCTCCCCTTACCACACCTAGCAAACAATTTTGCTTCATTCTCCTTCATATTTCTTTCTTCCACCTGGTTAATTCAGATTTCACATTTCTCAAATTCAATTACTTATCCCTATGGACAAAAAGATGTCGAAGTTTTTTACATCATCCCACTGCCCACTGAATATCTGGTTGGGCGATATTGACGGGACATTTGCACCATCTCTTCTCAGTCAGAAGAAAGCAAAGACATTTTGGGTACTGGTTCAACCCAGGAAGGCAGAAATTAATGGAGGAAGAGTAGCTGGGGCTTCCAGTAATGTCTCTCTATTCAAGACGGAGGCAGCAGGTCAATGTGAGTGCATGTTTCTTGAAAATCCACACCACTGTGTAAAACATTGCAAGGAGCAAAATATTTGTAGTTCGAAGTGTCTTTTTTTGTGTGATGCTCAGCATAATGTTCCACAGCCTGATGTCTGCATATCTCTCTGTGTCATCCATGCTCTACCAGCACTTGTACACCTTTTCCCCTAAATGCTTCAACTTTGAAGGCACTTAGCTCTGCTATTTTTACCCATCCTCATCTGTTTTTGTTTCTTTTTTTAACCCCAGCCCATTATAGCTTGTCTCAAGCTTGATAACTCTGAGCCCAACTGCCTTTAGGTCCCTGTTTAAGCTATGACATATTTTGTATATTATTTTTTTGTTTCCTTGCTTCAATTCAGGATGCAGAAGGACGTAGTGTCGCTTGGAGCCAACCTCTGGCAACTGACAGTGGAGCGAAGTGACGGAAGAACAGCCAATTAGCCGTTAGGAGTGTTCTGGGGCCTGGGGACAGCTAGCACAACTGTCATGACGTGCCGACATTCTCCACCCACTTTGCAGTAAATAGGGGAGAACATCAATCTCAGCAGCAGGTGGAGCCCAGAGACGGGAGATCAGAGGTATGAAGAGGAACTAAGGGGGAGCCAGAGCACTAGCCAGCCAAGTTAACTTGAACAGATATGACATGCAGCAGAAAATACATGAATAGTAAACGCATGCACTAACATGATCATTAGAATCTAAGACTTGTCACACTAAATCTGTTCATTCAAGTTATTCATTCAATGTTCAGCCATAGGAATATATAAAAATAAGATAAACAGGTGCACGGTATAAATAATTAAACACTGCAAGCCATGCGAGTCTTGCTGGCCCCACTCTTCTTTTTCCTTGGCAAATGTGCTCTGACATGAACCATTTTTATTTCCTGTCTACTCCCCAGATGCTAGCCAGTACTATTGGAGAATGTCTCTCTGAAAAAATTTTTAGCACTTGCTGTATTTTTGTCATCAGCTTACAGTAGAGAGGCACATCATGTTCCAAGAGAAAAAAAGGCTGATTTGAGGAAAATGTTAAATATTTTTGGGGCAGACTGTGACTTGCTGGTTTATGTAGCCACTGAAGCTGCCATTCTGTCTTGTGCTGATCCATGGCTGTGGAGTATTGTGTAACTGATCATGGAAAAATACTGTGGATAGCTGCATAATAGTACAATTATCAGAGTCGACAATAACTAAAAGATTCCTATATTAGACTGGCAGTCACAAAAAACTACTTATGAGCACACTACATTACAGTAACTGTATGCGAGCACAATACATTACATTTAATATGATCCCCAACGGCCTTCTATTAAACCTCCTAGTTTTAATTGCCACTATACAATGCCTTCTACAATTAGTGGCACCCTTGGTAAAAATGACCAAAAATGGCTTTGAAAAAATATCTGTTTACTAGCTTCAGCTTACACTCATCATGAGAGAACTGTAAACTTTCTCTGAGGGAAGTTTATTCAAGGCAAGGAAATTTTTTCTCAAAGCACATGTCACAGTTATTGGAACATCTGAAAATCATCATGAACATAATCTAACATATATTCTAATGCATATTTTACTTTTTATATGCACCCCCAAATTTTTGAGAACCTATAAATAGTGATTAATTTTTCTCTCTTCCACTGGGGATATAAATATGCACTAGCAAAACCCAATCCTCTTTAGACTTCGATCACTGTGGGTAATACGAGTGAACACACAAATTAAATGAGACAGAGAATTGTTTACCAACATAAATCATGCACGGTTAGGACAATAATTTTAAAATCTCAAACAACTTGGGCTGTAAAATTGCCTGGAAGAAGATGCAAGTAGATTACACCTCCATACAAATTGAGGATCGTCCGAAACGCTAAAACAGCTCCAAAGATCACAGTTGGACAATTGCTGCTTTTAAGTACAAAAGTCTCCAAAACTACAATGAAACGTTACCTCCATGCCTATTTGGCAGGCTTATGAGAAGAAAGCCTCAGCTGACGCAAACCACAAATGTGAGCACCTGGAGTTGGCTAAACGTTACTGGAATATTGACTCGGAGTAAGTTTTGTGGTCAAATGAAACAAAAATATAGCTTTTATTCAACAAACACCACAGGTTGATTTGATGTGAAATCAGTCAAGGTCAGGAAAAAAAACTAAATCCACACAGTGAAGCATAGTGATGTTGTATGACTGTTTATTAGACAATGGGACATGCAAATCATGTTAGGACACAGGGCATTTTACAATCAACCAAATTTCAAAAGATCTTAGACCATAATTAGGCTTTCTCTGCCAGGAGGCAAAGACTGGATTGTGGC
Source organism: Gymnarchus niloticus (assembly GCA_009936485.2). Classification (NCBI taxonomy): domain Eukaryota; kingdom Metazoa; phylum Chordata; class Actinopteri; order Osteoglossiformes; family Gymnarchidae; genus Gymnarchus; species Gymnarchus niloticus. The sequence goes on along the minus strand of JAACJT020000001.1, from coordinate 38,860,355 downwards.
TGGATCTTCCAACAGGACAATAATTCAAAGTATACCTCCAAATCCACATTAAAATGGTTCACTGACTACAGAATCAAGCTTTTGCTGTAGCCATCCCAGTTCCCTGACCTAAATCCCATTGAAAAGTGGAGGGGCAATCTGAGGAGGAGAGATTATAAGCGACAACCTAGGATTCTGAAGTTTCTGGAGAGATTTTATATGGAGGAATGGTCCCAGTTCCCTTTCAATGTGTTCACCTCTCATCCAGGATTATAAGAGAATACATGCTATAATCATATAATCATAGCAAAGTGGCACTAAATGCACAGGTGCCAATAATGAGACAGGTTTAGAGAAAAAAAAAATGCATAGATTTACTTTGGTTTCTCTATTAATTTGAATGTAAGATCAAGCTAATGAACAACATTTTTTGGTCACTTTAAGCAAGGGTCTAGTAGCTCTGAAGGACTGTATGTTGGTGCGATTGTTGAGTGCCTAGAGCGTTTAGAAGAAGACAGCAGGGCTGGATGATATTTGAAATTTTTACAATATATTCAATACATTTTTGGATTCAAAACATACAAAAGAATGTATCACTATATAGATATCTCAGTGTTGTTGTTCGAACAACATTGTTTCCCTTGTGTAGATTACACTGTTTGAGCATTTGCTCATGGTCACATGTAGCTAACCATTCAGTTAACTCAATGTAGCTAACATACATCATTGGGTGTCCTCTCAAAATCACGTCATCCATGCATACACATTCTCACCAGACTACATGAAGTTAGTTATCTTCTTCTAACTGTAAGTAGAATGCTCTAGTCAAGATAGGCCATGCAAGTAGTCAAAAATGGATTTGAAACACTTGCTCTGCTCTACAGAAGTAGAAAAGAAAGGTACAAGAGGTGAAGTAACATCAACTCAAACAGAGCTCTCTCCAAGTGTCAAGCTAAATAGTGAAATTCAGGCCTATAGCAAAATCTCAGCAGAAGAGTATTCACGATTCTAGTGAAAAACCAATACAAGTACACTGCCCCAGGTAACAGAATTTGCTAGTGACTATCTGTACATTGCAGCATCCAGCTGTCCTGCTGACTAACTGATGGATACATCAATATGTTGGTATCTATTTCAATTAACCTTGAACTGACAAAGGAAATGCTGGAGAAATCATGAAACCATTCCATTAAAGAATCTAGACACTCATAAGGTCACACGTGCACAGTGCTCCGGTGTTCCAGGTTTTGGGGCTTCGTGTTTACTAAACGTATTTCCTTATTTCTTCATTGTTTGTCAATTGTCCTTGCCCTGATTGGCCTCATGTGTTCCACTTGTGTCTCTGGTTAAGTCAACATCTCTCCACTTGTCTTTGCTGTGCATTTTTTTGCACCACCGCCAGTCTAGTTCCATGCCACTTCTCTGTTTGTTAGTTCCCTAGTTTTGCCTGTCTATGCCTGAGTCCCCATGGTCCTGTTCTTGCCTCATTTTCCTTTGAGTCTGTTACCCCATTGCCTTATTTACCCTTTGTTTTCAGGGCAGAGCCCAATGGTAGTGTTCCCTTGTTTTGTTATAAAACCCCTTCATACTCGCAGCTACATCCTCACTTGTCTCTTGGCCCTACACTCTGTGAACCATGACACATAAAACTATTCAGACTGCTATTTTATACTTTGTTTCCATTCCTTTAGATAAAATGTTGCAGCTGCAGATATTTTATTGTCCTCAAATTTGACATCTATTGTGAGGATTTCTCACTTTTTGCTTGAAAATCACATCATTGATATAAATTCGTTGTTTTTTAGATGGTCCTTTATTTTTGTTTTTCTTTTCCATAATCACAGTTACAAAGTTGTATAATAAAACCACAATTTAAATCTGATTTTCTGTTTTCTATAATGTACATTCACTTATAAGCAAACCATATTGACTACCTCCTAGTAGAATTATTGCCTTTTCCCAGAAGCCAGATGGCGCACCTATAAAGGTACTAATGAAATAGGGGATATAAATGGACAGGCACATGCTGACCAAAAGCAGTTGTGTTGAATTCTCCAGGCTACTTGTCCATCCTGGTGAACCAGGTCCACCCTGTCATGATGACTGTCAACCCCAATAACACAAGTTGGTTTCAGCAGGATAACTCTACCTGCCATGTTGTGTTGGTAAGCTTTATATTTTAAGAAAATAATGAGGGCTTGTTTTTCACTGAGGTATTGAATATTGAGGAATTTTGTTGGTTTTGGTATCTACTACTAACATTTTGTTATTGTGACGTCATTACTGCAAAGGCTTCCTCTTGTTGCCAAATGCCAACCAAATGTCTTTAAACAATTTACATAAACAGCTTCATTTCTCACAATGAACCTTACCACAAAGGAAAGTTCAAAGGAGAAGGTGATTATGGACACTGTTACCTATACCAGGTAGTGAAGGGCATGGTCCCCAGCAATACAGTAGCAGAAATAGGATTTAAACCAACACAGCCCTGCTAGAGTAGTTACAGAAAGGCATATACCATCAAGTTACAGCATCCTGTACAACACTAAAAATTGCTGAATTATTGCCCAGGCTGTTTAAGGTTTATGAAGTTCCATCTCCATCAGGCTTACACAGAGTTGTGTCTCAAGCTGTTGTTTCCTTTAAGCGATGAAGAACTACCCTGACAAAATTCTCTGCTGAATTCCAATATCATTCAAGTTTGTTTGGATCTGCCAAGTCTCATTGAAACTCAACTGGATGGGATAGCATGCACCTTTCAAACAGATTCATGCTCTTCTCTGTTGCTTTAATAAGGGTTTACTCAATCAATATTGCTAAACCCAATTTCTGCATCAAATCTAACTGCCAGATTACTCCTTAACATTTAAAACAACAGAAATCTCCTGCTCATGTGGGGTTGCATTTTGTGTACCGGGTTAAAAAATATGAATGGGGACGAGCCACAGGAAGAAGGGCTAACCACAAAGGTTAAGCTACATCTACATGACAGGTAAACACACCCAATGAGAATGTGCAGCTTGCCAAAAAAGAATGGGCAAAGGAATAATGCTGGTCTGAGGAAGTGAGATTAGAACTGGAAGGAACAGAAGCATGACATGCAGCTTATCACAAGAGTAGAGATTAGCCAAAGGGAGCCATGGGTAGGGAGCAAAGTTATTTTGGGGTAGTGCTGCTAATCAAAGTGGAATACAGACCTTCTCCCTCCAATCCCTCTCCCAGCAGCATTCCACATGTCAATCACTCCTCATCATTTTACATCTTTTGTGGCAAGCAACTCTGAACTGACAGCAGAGGCTGAAACACTGCCTAAAGTAATTCAAACAGAATTTCTGTTGTCTCCCAGAAGTTCTGCTGCTTATTCAGAAGAACCCTACTACGTGATAATGATGATGACTTTGTATAAATTCAATATAAGCAAAGCCAGCTGTAAGCATTTACTATAAAATCCTATCTGGCTGACAATGAAAACAGGCCAAAATCACAAATCTCATGGTTGCTGGATGGAGTAATATGCATGATGGTGCTAAAGAAAAGTTCTCAGTCAAAAATCACTGAGATTCCACTCACAATATCAAATTGCAAATGAACATATTTACAGTCACCATCCAACACATCTATGCACCTGTGTGCCTTATTAGGAGTGCACCTTGTTTGGCTAATCAAACCTAATAGAGTGAATTAACTACTTAAGTTCACAAGTTAAGTAAGCTGATGTTGAAAATTGAAAAGTATATGGAATGGCTGGGGTGCTTTGGAGCAGAGGTTTGGGAACTAAAGTTATGTTGTTTGAACCATCCAACCAGACATCAGTAATATATTGTAGAAAAGAAGAAATTATTTTTACTTGTTTTTGTATTACTGTTTAACTGCATTCTAACATTGAATTGCGTTTTTTTCTGAATAAAAATATAGTGACTGCTGAGATAAATAGCTTTAAACATTTTCTCAGACTGCCTAAGACTTTTGCATAGTACTGTACATGCATGCATTCACACTAAGAAATGACACAACAAGCAGACAGTTAGTATGGTAAGAATGCCCAGATAGGCCCCACCCCACCTGATATCGCCAAATCCTGTACCCAATCGCAATGTGGTTTCACTGTGAATCCACCATTTCATCCACTGTTACCCCCTGGATCTGGCTTTGAACAGTACAGTTCGGCAGTAGCAAACCTCAGAAACACAATTCATCCTATTGTGACTTAAGTGTTTTTCTTTACAATCAGAAACTTGGACTAGGCTTTAACTGTAATGTGGTAAAGTAGTAAAGATAATACTGGGAGTCACAAGACAGGGCTACTTAAAATGATAACATGTCATAACATTATTCTCTTGGGTTCCATATAACTGTGGGTTAAAAGTCAACGCAGAACATTGAAGACTCTAAGTCTGACTGGACAGCTGAGATAAATGATAAGATTTGTATGACCCTCGATTATTATGCTTTGATAGTCTTTACTGAAAACTGTAGTATTAAAAATGTTGTAATATGGAAGAACATTTGTACTAGAGATTTCCCCAATAACAGAATGAAGCGGCCAGCTGGACAGAAGTTATTTAGTACAGCATGAAATATATAATAGATTAAAGTCTGTAGCCTGCATACAACACACAATTTACTTCATGCCACATGTTGACACAAAGACAAATCATTGAATTTGTGTATTTCTGACTGATTTCACTTTAAGAACATTTATTTAAAATGGCTTTCCATTACAAACGTTACTGTGCAAAGCCCTCATGGAGTGTATAATGACAGCCAGCTAAGAGATTTGACTTCGAAACAGAAGGTGGTATTATAAACACTCTTCGCGGTATCAGACCAGCTTGGCAATCGAGGAAGAACATTTGTCCAACAAGAATGTTTGCATACAATCCCTCTGATTCCTAGAAAGTTGGCAAGAACTCCCCAGGGAGCGCAGCTCCAGATAAGCGGCCCTGCAAAGTGTGCAAAAGTAAGGGGAGATGCCCAGGGAGGCTTTGGCAGTGGCATGCAAAAGGGGGAGACCTGAAAGTGAGACTGTGTGATGAATAATGGAGGCTGGCTGTGGGACTCTTGATGAATCTTTCACAGCAACAAATCTCTCGTTTATCACTCGAGCACCCAAACTGCAGAGTTATAGTCCCCTACCATATTAATCTCCCACCTCATTAAGCAAAGAAGATACAAACATCCATACAAAGGCCAAGACACAATACCCCCGCATTAAAGCCTAGCTCACAGCCCAGATTGGAACAGATGCATTGGTTTTGTTCTCCCTCAACAGTTTGGCCATCCCACAACCAGGGAGAGATGGATAATCTCACCTGGCAGGAGCTCTGGCATTTCTTCAGGCCAGTTGTAGGTCCGGATTAACTGCCAGTCAAAGTCGTCATCATATCCCTGTTGGCATTCCTGCAGGCTGGTGTCTGAGTCTTCAAAAGTGCAGCCAGCTGTTGGTAAAGAGAAGCAGACACATTTTAGTAAACCTGTAGGCCAACAGAAACCCTACGGTGGTGAGGATTAAAATGTGGGCCCTTTTGGAAGATGGGGTTGGGGTTTAAATATTCAGACATGTAATAAAACTTGAACTGCCTAGGGTTTAAATATAAAGCCCTATAAGACTGATGCTTCTGGAGTAGGTGTGACTATAAAAGTACTGTTTTATTGCAGTGAGTGTGTCTGTGGCCCCTTAAGCTTTCTATTGCTGTTATTGTGGATGGAGTTTTAAGGGCCAAAGACTGAAGTTTAACAATTGTACATCCACTCATCTCAGTGACTCCCTATCTACCTACACTTACATACAGTTAAAGAATACACATATATATTCAGGTGTACTAACAGGACCATAATTATATGCACAACCACATATACTTCAACTCAAAGCCACTGAAAAAGACCAGAAAACATGGATGGTCACAAAAAGCATGGTCATAATTGCAAGCAGAACTGGGCAAGCCCACAGCCAGATCGTATCAGATTACACGTCACCATTTGACTGGTGGTGGCTCTGCCAGAGTCCCTCTTTGCTAGTTGCTGACAAATCCTGTGTGGACCACAGATCTGCCACTTGACTGCATGCCAGTGGTACAGCCGAGATTCTGGAGGTGGGACGTACCTTTGCCAACCTGGTGGCTCCACTACCTGATTTCACACAATGTAATACTTCTCCATCCCAAAATAAACTAATTTGCTTTAAAAGCACAAATTGAGAACAGTGAGGCATGCAAGTGTCACAGGATTGCCAATTACAGCTGAGTTTAAGAACAAGTGAATCACCCAGTGAGGTTACTTTACACTCCCTCAGTAATCATGTGGAGGGGATCTGAATACCAGCATGCCAGTACTAGGGTGGGGCCTCTCAGCTCCACCATTACACTGTCATCTCCAGTCACGTTTGCTGTACCTGCAGATCCCACTGTCACCACTTGGATGCCCAAAAAGCTTCTGAAGGCAGGAATGAAGGACCCCAGATAGACCATGTTTATGTTTATCTGCTGCCCTCGTCACCTCTGAAGGCAGGAATGAAGGGCCCCAGATAGACCATATTAACTGTATGTCTGCTGCTCTTTCCATGTTCTTGTTTGAATCTAAAACGATAGCATGTCATATAATTTAAAGAACAGGTTAGGAATTGAAAGTACGTATAGGTCAGTCCCAGGAGGAAGCCTGGGGTTTAATATTCAGAATGACACTTGACTTGAATGGGGAGTGCCTGCATGCACACAGGTATAAGTGGGTGGAAAGGTTTCATTGTTTGGGCATTGATTCTTTGGCCCTTAAGCTCAGTTAAAAATCACTTTTGTGAACCACTAAAAGAGCCCATCATCTATGGAAGAGCTATGACCTCTGTAAGGACACATTAGTAAGTGAACTGGCTTTGAGCTGCATGTAGGATGAGAAGTGAAGAAGGTGGCAAAAATGACTATATCAGCAAGGTACCACTGAGTGGAACTGCCATACTGTGCTGAAACACTGCCATGCATATTGCAGAAATAAAAATATAAGACATTAAATATGAAAAATAACAAGAAGTAAAATGCTGGATAAAATAAGTACCAAAGAATTGCGGGTCTAGCAAAAAATCTGTAAGTGACAGGGCCAAAATAGCTTGAGAGATCCAATCTCAATGAGGCTCTAAGGTAAATAAATGGAAAATCTCAGTGGATATATTGTTCTCTGCTTGAAACGTAGGAGAGGTGATTTGTTTGACAACACCTACAGACAGGCACACCCTTTCGAGGGGGATGTAGCGTTTCCCCCATATGGAGTGTGTGCTTCCTCCATGGTTGTGGGTTGATGATGCCACTTCTCCGGAACGTGCTATTCTCCCCCTTCACTCCCAGCACTCCAGAGCCTCAGCTCTCATCTTGTTAATTCGCCAGGACTTCGCCGGTTAATATGGTTTAGACGGTTTGTAAGAGCCAGCGGAATGACATCTCCACGCTATCCTGATAAAGGCAGCAGGAAACTCACTCAGCATTTCAAATGAAATGTTCATGTAATCACACAGTGCATAGAACAGGTTAAAAAAAAAAAAACTCTTGAAGAAAAATGGGCTTCCATGGAATGAATGAAGTACAGCTTTGTGCCAGCACAGTAAATCCCACACCCTACCTGATAAACATAGAAATGTCAGCAGCACTGTGCAATTTTGGCCATTCATGCCACTCTTCCCATGTTTGTGCAATTTGTTGGAGAGAGCTGGTTATTTTGCTCATCTTCTTCTACTGTGTTTTGGCAACATGAGAAATACTGCAGGTCTGCTGTTTTCCATTAACTGTCAGCATTGGCTATGTTAACCTACCAGGTGACTGTATCAGCAGAAAATGAAGATGAGCACATAGATGACAGGGTAACACTGGTAGGACTGCATAGCAGGTGAAGTATTCAAATTATATTCTATCTCATTGTCTAAGGGCGTTACTCATTGTTTTTTTAGTGCTACAGCAAAGTATTTATGTGCATTAGCTGTGCTACAGAACATTTTATTTAATATTGCTAATTACAAAAAAATTTGCAGCACTCTGTGCTAAAAGGTCCATGTCAAACACTTGAGCAAAACATCTTTACAGTTATCACCTTAAATTGAACCAATCCTTAATGATTAATCTATATTAGGGACTATTACAGGTATAATAATTGCAATCCTGAACTCTGACCCTTCACCTTTGAGTCCTTAATAGCGGAATGCAGTTACAAATAAAATACGTTTCATTCTAGCATACTACTGTTAAAGCTTTAGACACCTTTAGGATCCTTTATTAATGCAGACGTTACCTACGAGCAGCATGTAGGATTAACAGGTAACACTACTGCCTTATGTCCCTGAGGTAGGGGGTTTGAATGCTGCCTCTGCTCTCTGTGGGGGGTTTGTTATTGCTGTGTTCCTCCCTCGGTGCAAAGACATGCAGTAAACTGACTAGCATTTTTATACTGATTGTAGTGTTAGTATACGCCCTGCAATAAAATCATATCCTGACGAAGGCGTAGCCCCACCCTGCGTCCAATCCTGCCTAGGATAAGCTCCAGTTCCCGCCTGTGACTGAGTTTAGCATAAGCAACTGGAGAATCTATGGCAATTCAGGCTGTTTTAGGAGTGGTATTTAGGATTACAATTTAGGGTGTCCTCTGTGTTTCGTGCTAGTGGGTCAAGGACTTAAAGCCTAAGACTGCATGTTTTATAAGAATGAGTGAATGCACAGAAACTCAGAAAACGGAGCTGATGGAGATACTTTGTCTACTCTAAGGCTACCAGCAACACACCTGATTTGGTAATGACTCTAGCAAGAATATCTCAAGCCTTCTGGGCTTCACAGAAAATGCCTTCCATATCTATAATTAGTGCAATTTCATGGGCTTGTGGAAGTCATGTACATTTTCACAGACAAAATCTCCTGTAATGGTTTTGATACAGGCAGACCAAATGTTACACAGAATAAATTCAAGTTAATGTATGAGACCTGCTAACAAGAAACTTTTTATGAGTTTTGCATATAGCCTGACATCTAAATATATAGTGAAGGAGAAATTAGCAGGTGCGAAAAGCCATCCAATATAAAAGCTCTCCACTTCAGTTTTATGAATACTCAATCTGGGACACAATATTACCTGTGTAAAAAAAAAACAGTCATAATAAAGTCTTAAGCAGTACATGTGTGAGGGGGTAATTTAATTTACTGAAAAAGTCACCCACACCTACTACTAGGATGAGTTAATTGTCTCAATACCAGGAGGAGGTGCTCCTGACCATCTTTTGGCCACATCCTCCTGATTTAATCTGTCACTACTATTCCCAGAGGAATGTTAATTACAACTGCACAACCAGAGCCCCAACGTCTATGGCCACTTCTGCCTGAGATGGTTAGCAACTCTGCGAACCTGAAGACATGAGGCTCACAGTGGATAAAATAAGGCTGATGAGGCAGACAGATGACTGGCAGGGCATGGAAGCCCATTTCCTTAATTAGCCTTGAGTGAAAGCCTAGCCCTGCCTTGTCTGCAGTGCTACTTTCAGTGCGTTTCAATACAGGAGATACAGTTTTACAGAGTAAACAAGGGCATACACAGAGAATTTTAATGACACAGTATGTAGCTTGGGGAAGTTCATCTGCCATCTTTTTTTCAGTTCATGCATATATCACGCAGTTTAGCAGCAGCATACAACACCCATCTCACTAGGCTAATAGTTGCCCCACTTGCTAGGCCTGCTGCTTGCCACCTCTTATACAGGCTCGCAAAGCCATGTGCCTTCCTTATTCAATACCCCCCTATTCATCTCTACATGCATGACACCTTGACAGCATGACAGTCACATTATATTATTCAGGCGGTTCATCACCCTCTGCCCAACTTCTGATGACTTCCTCATCTGTGAGGTGTTTGTGATGTATTTTCGTTGTGCACAGTCTGAGTTTTGCCAATAAATATCCAGCAGTATTATAATTATGAGAACAAGTTGTAAGAAATCTGTACTGCTGGCTTAAAACAATGGATTTTGGGACCAAGACTTTCCATTGTTTTTGTGCCCATGTGGACATTTACTAAAATATTATACTTAAATTGCCTTAGGAAAAAATCCCAAATGGTTGACAATAGACACAATGTTTATGGCAATGTTGAGGAAAAACCCAAGTAGGGAAAACCAAACAGATATTGCAAAATGAATAACTCTAGTCCAGCATGGCAGCCAGGTGGGGGCTTTCAGTGCAGCACATGTTTGACAGTCAGAAGGTGGTATTTAATAACAGGATACTTCTAGCCGTGTAGGATGGTAAGTGAACAAACACGCCATTTGCTACAGAAGTCTTATTGCAGTCTGTGCAGGATTCTGTTTCTTAACCAAACTTAGTCCACCTTGGTCTACAAGGATTACACTATGTAACACAAATTTTGTTCCTGGATAGTATGTGTTATTTCTTAATTGCTTATGTTGTAAAAATATTTAAAATGGCCATTATTGCCTTGCTTTTGTGACCTGGATAATAAGATGTAATGTAATTCACTCTCATGTATTAGCCCCCAATTACCCTGGTCACAAAAGCAAAGTTTGAAGAGAAAAATAGGTCTTTTCCATTTAATTTAGGCATAAGCAACTGGGAAATAACACCTTCTGCCCAGGAACAAGAAAAAGTAAAAGATTCGTTACATAGTGTAATTAATTAGCCATAGGAAGTTGTACAGATATCACTTTATGTGCATGCCAATTTAATGCTCTGCATAATCAAGACATTTTTCTTTACCTTACCCAGGACCCAGTTTCCTTAATGCTAGCTTTAGCTAGCTCATGGTAATAAAGCACAAGAGCATAGTCTGGATAGAAATATAACATTATATCATTTATGTTGGGTATTTAGAAAAGGTCAAAAATTAGGATGGCATGATATTTGAATGGAAGTGGTGTAGTTTCACCACATATTTCCAGGGTGGTGGATACATCAACCATCTCTGTCACATGTTCTCAACCTGTTTGCATGTGATTCCAGTGTAAATTTCTCCCCACCCTCTTCAGGTGAATAGTGATCTAAACTACCTTTTGGGTCAAATCCCACCTCCTGCTACTATTCAATTCAATTCAATTCAATTTATTTTTATAGTGCCTTTCACGATTCAGTTACTCCTGTTAAGTGCCATGGGGCACATGGTAATTACAGTGAAATTAGATAGGAAAAGAATGAAAGGCCAGAGGAATTCTTTAGCAAGGAAAACAAACTCTCAGGGGTCCATGATCAACCGGCCACCCACCCCCTTGGCCATGCTACCATTATACAGAGCAGTGAAAGACATAAGAACATTATACGGTATATTCAAAGTAATTATGGTCAGTTCCATTATCTATGAGATGGATCCTCATTCTGATTCTCATAAGACCTTGTTTGCAGGTCACGTTGACAAAGTCGCACTTGGGTCATGAGAGTAATTCTGCTTCCTACCAGGAGCACTATCTTGAGATGTGGAGAGGAAAAGGAAGCAGGGAAGGTCTCACTGAATGTTTAGGCCTTGCTGGCAATCATAGAAGACAACATGGGCACCAGCAGTCTTTAATACAGTGTTATGCAATACAGAGCAGGTAAGATAGACAAAGGAGCAGGTATTTGGTCGTGATTTAAAGTCTGAGACCAAACTGAAATCCTGTACACAGGCTGGAAGACTGTTCTACAATCCTTATAACTAAAGGCTTTAGTGAAAACAGTAATTTTACTTACTTGTGGAGTAATGGTAAAATATGAATTTTGTTATCTTGAAGCATAGGATCAGTTTGATCAAGTAGACAGACACTTGACCTTTAAGTGCTTCATAGATAAAAACAGGACTGTGAAATCAGTCCTAAATCTGACCTAAAGCCAATGAAGAAAATAGAGACCTGGGGTTATGTATTTGAACTTTCTGCTCTTAGTAACAATTCTGACTGCTACATTTTTATTAGGCTGTAAGGTGTTTAATGCTTGTTGTGTACTTCCAGACAGTAGAGCATTACAGCAATCTAACCTACAACATACAAAAGGACTAATTTTTCTGTATCCTGAATAGTTAGACATTGCTAGATTTTCATTTGCAGTCTAATAGATGACAGTCCTGTTTAAGATACCGTGTGTCATCATTAAACCACGGGCAGAGTCTGGTGGTTGTGAGCGCTTTGGTTTTTAATGCCACTACTTTATCCAGAATTTGGCTAATAACTGTATTAAAGTTATGTGTAGCTTTGTTGACATCTGAGCTGGAAATGAATTTTGTATTACTTAACACATTCTTAAACTATGCTGATCTACCATTATTCAGGTGCTGTGTCATAATAACATTTCCTTCACAGTCTTAAGAGGAAGCTGAATGAGAAAAGTGAGAGAAGTTATTATGGAGTATTCAGAGACAGACTGTCCAAGGGACAGACTGATACAAAACTAAAACTTCGACTTAAAGGTATCAGTCTTTATGTCAATATGTATGTTAAAATTATTTAGAATTACAATTTTTTCTAAATTAATGATCAGATAGGTGAACAAGTCACTGAAGTCATCGAGGAATGATGACTGTTACACACTGAAAACCCAACTGCCTTTGTTTATTCACGAAATTGTCCAATCATGCACGCTTGTCATCACCATTCTGATTTGCTGAATTCATAATTTCAAACACATTTAAAGACAGCTGTGCTGAGAAGCCTCAGTTTGCATCCATCTTTAACTGCACTTGCAAAAGATTTTCTTGAATATTTTTCAATCACTAAGGAATGTCTAGTACAAAGCAAACTTTTAGAGACCAATCCCAAAAAATGTGAACAACTATAGCAACAACATGTTCTTCTAATATCTGACAGATGCAGACATCGAGCTTTCATGTGTGGTAAATACACTGCACAGGACTTGGTGATGCTGAAGTAACATTCCACACACACCTAGCCGGGAGCACTGATGTTTTATGGTAGCATATGAGGCAAGACTAACACGTACACACACAAGTTGTTTTTCATTTGACACAAATTAACATTTAATTTAACCCTTTCAACCTAGAGGATATGTGGATGAAGTATGCACCCCTGAAAACATTATGAACACTACATCCACACAAACATAATCAGACACACAGACACAACTACTATTGTCATCATTCATATTTTAGAGGGTTGAAGACAACTATTTGTAGAAAGGGAGCACCAGAAAAATCAAACAAAATTTTTAAGGAGCCCCCCCCCCCGTCTTCTTTAAGGGTAATAAAATTTGAGAATTAGCTTAATGTCATCAAGGGCCTAATCAGCATTTAGAAACTAGTGCAGAAACTCTATAACAGTCGTGTTGTCAGGTTGACTGAAGAGACAAATAATACCAAGTTCTACATATTAAGACAACTCAGCAAAAACAGGGGCCCCTTTAAGCGATACTGCAGCAGGATGGAGTGTCAGAAATGCTCCGGTTGACAGGCTATGGAACAACTGAAATCCCAGAGTGCTGCCTCAGTTTGAAGCTTTCACTTTGTGTTTGACCTTATCAATGAGCGCAGTATAAAAGTTAAATGATCAAGATTAATCTGTAATAAATGATTCAAGATAGTGATTTGTGCTGTATCTAAAGAAGTATTGTAGTATTGAATGAAGATGTAAAGACTGCTGAAAGTATATAATCTGCTAAGCCCACAATAGAAGCTGCAAATTTGTACAGTGGAATGACCCAAGTCTCTAAATGTCCCTGTAAACACCCCAAGTACACGACAAGGATAATGGAAAATATCTGTGGTGTCTTAAAGAATGGAACGAGCTGCACAAAAAGGTTCAGTGAAAAGGGCCCTTAAGGAAGAGCAGGAAATATCTGCCAGGGTTACAGCAGAAGTGTTCTGGGCTAATAACCCAGAGGTTGATGGAGTATGGAATTTTATTGATGCCTATATTAGATCATAAGGGTAGTACATGTAATCGATCATAAGCGGTACTTTCCAGCATATCCTGTATAGTCTGAATATTACTGGATAATTGTGATGTGAAAGAGAAAGACAAGAAGAGAGAAAAACATGTGTGTGCAGGGAAAACAGGTGCCTAAGCAAGGCATTATGACACAACCCAAGGTAAGGAATTCGAGGCCCTACCTAGCGATAGTCCCTAGTAACAAAGTACATCAAATCACTATTTGGAAAACAACACAAACATTCAGGATCGTTGTGATGTGCAAAGGCAGCATCACTAAAACCTTTAAAAAGCATAACTAAGAGTAGACAAAATAAAGTATTACTTATTATTAATAATAAAGTATCTATATCTAAATAAGAACTGTTGAGCAAAATACACTATATGAAGAAAATTTTTGGACCACCAGTCAATAGGGGTGTCCACATACTTTTGAATTTGAGTCATTAAGCCGTACTCATTTTTGAGACAGGTATACAATTAAACACACAGCCATGCAATATCCAGCAATAAACTCTGGTGGCAGAATGGGTCATACTAAAGAGATTATTGACTTTCAACGTGGCACCATCATAAGATGCCACCTTCCCAACAAGCCAGTATCAAATGTCTACCTTGGTTAACTGCAAGTGAAGTGATTGTGATGTGGAAGCTTCTATAAACAACAGTTCTGTTGTGATGTCATAGGACACACTAACAAAAAGGGACCCGATGACCCAACATCAATACCCAACCTCACTGATGCAGTTATGGCTGAATGGCAGCAAATCCCACCAACAATATTCAAACATCTAGCATAAAGCCTTTCCGAAAGAGTGTAGGCAAAGGAGGAACAACTTCTTATTTATACCCTTGGTTTTGGAATGAGATATTGCACAGGAAGGTGTCCCACTACTTTTGTCCATATAGTGTAGCTGAAGAATGTAAGTGCAATCACAGACATACGTTACTGCATTGATGCAATCTATGATTAGTACAAGGTTTCGAATATTGACAGGTGTCAAACCAACTGTACAAATTCTGTAATCACGCACAGAGGGAATGGGTAGCTCTGAGACAAACCTTGGTGCAGAGTAATAAATGATATTGCATATACGAAACTCTTCTCCTGACTGTGTCTAAGAAAGTCTTGCTGTGCTCAGCATTTATTTTTTTATTTTTACCACAAGTCATCTCATTGAGCTCAACGACGATTTTAATTAAGCCACTCTAAATGCAATTACTGTAAATGTGTTGACTGTTTGTTAGAAGAAGGACATTAAAGTGAAAGAGAGGAGAACTATGTTGAAATCTCTAAAAGGTCACTGACGACATACTCCTTGGACAATACTTGGTAGTGGCAGGGAATGAGACATTTTTAAATGACAGTTACTGACTGATTTGTCTCTCTTCATGAGTTATGAAGGATGGCTCAAGTTTTCACAGAAAAACATTTGAACTCCTTTAGAAATGTGGTCAAAGTACCATTCTAAAAATATGGCTCCGGAAATCCAAGTAAAGCTTGAAGTATTTGTCGCAGCAGGGATTCAAACTTAAATTAACTTGGTTTGGAGACCTGGGCTTCAAACGGGTTAACTACTAAAGGACACATGCTGTTTTTTTTTCTTAATGATTCCACTAGAAATCAGGAAATGCAAATGTATCTTTACATAAATCAATGTACATGCCATGTGCTGGACTAACACCCAGCACATGTACTAATGTACTGAACTGGCACCCTATCCAGGGTGTCCCCTGCTTTATATAAATCAATGTACATGCTCTGTTGTTGTGACTGACACATGGTTGGAGGCGGTTTTCCTCTATGCTTTATTCAGAACAGAGACGACAGTATTCCCTTTAACTTAACAAGTGCACTCCTGGAAGAACCCTCAACTCTCGCAAAACCCCAGGAAGTGCTATAACACTACATCTTCCCTTTTTTTAATAATTAAATTTATACAACAATCAGCAAGAGGACATCAGAAAAAACTTAACAGATATATTGCGAAATCAATTCAGATGCTAGTGTGCAGAAAACAAATTCAGTTCAGTCTTTCAAGTACACTTAAAAATACTTTAAAGTTCACTTGGAAGAAAAAAAAAAACTATGTCCTCCCTCTATCTCTCTTATCTTTTTGTCTTTAAGGTGGGGAAGAACTTCCTAATGTCATAACATAGTCACTCTGCCAAACTGGTTTGGATCTGACTCTGGGTACCCTGGCCAACACGCCAGGAGAAGTTTTGGCAGGTGTTCGGCTTGGACTGGTGTCCATGAGGTTTGGAGTAGGCGTGTCAGGGGTGCAGGTCTGGCCCTGGGGAGAGATTGGCCCCGCTGTTGCCATGGAATGGACAGCTGGGTCCGTATCAGAAGTAGAGGCTGGCGCAACCTGGATGCTCTGGTGGCCAGGCTCACACGGCATATCACCATCAAACTTCTTGACATGGGCGGAATTCCTTATCCTTGGTGAATCGTTGGACAACGACTGCATTTCCTTGCTTTTCAATCACTTCATAAGGTTGCGTCTCAAAACTTGGGTCCAACTTGTTGGTCTTGTGTAGATTTTTACATAACACCATGTCTCCTATTATTATTCCCTGATCTTTAGCTCCTCTCCTCTGATTGGCGGTTATGTCGTGTTTCAGTTTGTGCAGAGCATCTTTGTCATGAACTTCTGTGGGCTCAGTTGGTGTTCCAGCAAAACTAGGTAGCTTGTCACGAAGTTCACAATTCATGAGCAATTTCGCAAGGAATGCTCCTGTCACTGTATGAGGAGTGGTGCAGTAGTGGATCATAAAATTCCTTAATTCTGCCTTCCAGTCTTTCTTTTCTACCTTGGCGATTTTGACTGCTTTCAGAATTGTTCTGTTGAACTGTTCAACTTCTCCGTTTGACTGAGGCCAGTGTGATATTCCTTTAAGCTGGTTAATACCATGCGAGATGAGATACTCGTGAAAATCTCTGGGTACAAACAGTTGTCCATTATCACTTCTCAGATATTTTGGATATCCATGAATTTTGAACATTTCCAGTGCATCAATCACATTCTTTGTGCTTGTCACTCTCATATAGGCAACTTCTGACCATCAGGAGTAGTAGACGACAACAACAAGTAGATATTTCCCTTCGGAAATGTTTAGTAGGTCGACAACAAAATAAGTCCAGGGTTGGTCAGGCATTGGTGTACTTTACCTATTCTGGTGGAGCATTTTTGCCGACTACCTGGCATGGGTGACACTTCCTCACTCTTCTCTCTGCCATCTTGTCCATCTCCAGCCACCACACCTTGGACCGTAGGCAATTTTTCGTCCTTACGATTCCTTTATGTCCCTCATGTCCTAGCTCAACTACATGTGTTTGAAGTGTTTCCGGGATTATGATCCTAGTTCCCCAAATAACCATCTGTCCAGAGCTCATCCTTAACTGCTTGGAATACAGTGCCTCTGAAACTTGGAAATTGTAGGATCATTTTCTGAAGCTCGTTCAACTTCTTGAGGAGTCAGTGCATGAGGTACAGAGTCTTTGATAACGCTGTAGATGTAGCCTTCAGTTTCCTTTCCCTTGGCCTTGTCGGAACCATCAATGGGCTGCTGGCTCAGTAGATCTGCCTTGTTGAATTTACCAGGAATGTGGACGACCTGATATGTGAACTGTTATAACAGCCATCTCTCCACCCTTGCTGATGGAGTATTTGAAGTGAATGACAGTACTTTGACCAGTGCTTTGTGGTCAGTCAGGATTTGGAAGTCACATCCAATAAGATACAGGCTGAACTTCTTACATGCCCAGAACACTCCGAGAGCTTCTTGCTCAAACTGAGAATATCGAGACTCAGTGGGTGTGAGCTTCCTACTGGCATAATAAACTGGTTTCCACATGCCATCTGGCTGTTGTTGTTCTAGAATTGCACCTAGACCTGTGGGTGAGGCATCACTTGGTTGGAAGATCAACATTGTAGTATGCCATGACTCGAGCTTCAGTTAGTGCTCTTTTGAGTTAGTCGAATGCACGTTGGTCCTCTTCCTCCCACTTCCACTCAACATCTTGCTTTGTGAGTTCCCAAAGTGGAGCGGTTATTGCGGCAAACTGAGGTACAAACTTTGCACAGAACTGAGCTAGTCCTAGAAAACTGCGCATCTGCGACGCATCTGTTGGTGGCGGAGCATTAACGATAGCCTTCACTTTTTCATCTGAGACTTTCAGACCATCTTCAGATAAAATATGACCCATGTATTTTATAGAACTCATCTTGATCAGACACTTCTCGTTGACAGTCAGCCGTCATTCCGCAAGGTGTTCAATCACTCATTAATCTTGAATCATGCTCTGCTTCTGTGCAACCAACAATCACTATGTTGTCTGAGATGTTGTAGGCCCTGGGGCAGTCATTAATGACTCGGCTGATTATTTGTTGAAACTTCTCTGATGCCATGTTTACTCCAAACATGAACCTTTTATATCTGTAGAGTCCTCCTGGTGCGGCAAATGTGGTGATTGCTCTGGAGTCTGGATGAAGTTCTACCTGATGATACGCCATATTAAGGTCAATTTTTGAGAAATATTTTCCTCCGGCCATTTCTGGGATGGTTTCATCAATTGTGGGTACAGGGTGATGTCCATGGATGATGGCTTCATTGGCTCTCCGCATATCAATGCAGATTCTGACATCTCCATTTTTCTCATCACCTTCAGGCCTTTTCTCCACAGTTACTAGCAGATTAACCCAGTGAGCAGGTTCTGTCACTCGTTCAATGACATCTAGAGCCACTAGCTCTTGAACTTTGGCAATAACGCGCTGTCTTCGGTGAAACGGGATCTGGCGTACTGGCTGGATAACTGGAGCAACGTCTGGATTTATTTTCAGTCTCAGCTAGTAGTTCTTCAGTTTTCCCAGCCCAGTGAAAACTTGTGGGTACTTCAAACATAGGCTTGACCACACATTAGCTTCAGAACACTGCAAGACATCAGCATTAATGCCAATTCTTAGAAGTCCCAAGTCTTTGCTTGTTTCGCTGTTTTTAATGTGAAGTAATACTTTATCTCTGACATGATCGTCAAACTCAGCTGCAAAATCACAAGTCTTGACCAGTACCTTGAGACGAATTATGAAATTATTTGTTTCCCCGGCAACTGGCTCTGTCTCCCAAAACTTTGTACAAGCTTTAGGTACATTTTTTCTCCGTGCAAATGTGTCATCAAGAAGTTGGACAGCTGCATTTTGGCCATCACTTTAAGACATGTCTCCTCAACAAAACAGGTCTGTCCGCAGCTAAAAACAGCTCATTTACTTCTGATAACTTCTCATACAGCTGAACAGAGCATCCTCGTCGCCAGCTGTGGTGACTGACACACAGTTGGAGGCAGTTTTCCTCTATGCTTTATTCAGAACAAAGACGACAGTATTCCTTTTTTTTTTTTTTTAACTTAAGTGCCCTCCCAGAAGAATCCCCCTTAACTCTCGCGAGACCACGGGAAGCACTATAACAACACTACACCTGTGCAGGACTAACACCCTATCCAGGGTGTACTAGGGAACTGAACTGGCACCCTATACAGGGTGTCCCCTGCTTTATATAAATCAATGTACATGCCTTGTGCTGGACTAACACCCTATCCAGGGTGTACTAGTGTACTGAACTGGCACTCTATACAGGGTATCCTCTGCTTAATACTCCAAGGGATAGGCTCCCTTTTCATTGTGAACCTGGACTTAATAAGCAGTTATGGAAAAGACATGGGTGGGAATCATGTTTGTCTTAAAAACTAGGTGATAGTGTTTTCAGTAATAAATTGATGAAAAAGTTTTTGCCCAGTGTTTTGACATTTAATTTTACCAATGGCACTGAGGTGTCTTGCCCTTTGACTAGACACCAGGGCATAAAAGAGTATCTACCATACAAGAGTCTCACTTCAAACGCCGAGTGTTTTACCAGAAGCAGTAATGCCAAAATCCATACATTCTATCTGAGATGTTTTGCACTTCCTCAGTACAAGTAGTCTTAGGGAAACAGAAATATATATGACATTATTTTAAATTTATGAAAAAGAGTGCACACACACACACACACACACACACACACACACACACACACACACACACACACACACACACACACACACACACACGTGTGTATCTAAGCCAGTTTACCTGGTGTGGGCTTTGTCCCATTTTTGCCCACTTTTCGCCTCTTTCATTCATAAATTTCATAATCTATTATGGTAATCTTTTTGTGTTTTTTAATTCATGCATTTTGTTGTTTTACCAAACCAATGGAAACAGATTATGAAATTAAAAGGACAATGAAAATCTCTACCTTCTCCCTTTAAAGAAATAGCAGGAAGATGTTTCTCCTACAGAGCTCCACAGCTGTGGAATGGTCTTCCCGCAGCAGTGCGGGAATCTGGCTCACTCTCAGCCCTTTTAACACAAAGCGCTTTACATAGTCCCAGGCCCACAGTCCCCAGAGAGTAAGCCAAAGGCGACAGTGGCAAGGAAAAACTC
>JAACJT020000001.1:38806164-38830776 GCA_009936485.2 Gymnarchus niloticus | reverse complement strand
CACACTGCTGTATACATGGTCGAAGGTATTATTCTCTCTGGCCTTCGTACTTCACACTGCTGTATACATGGTCGAAGGTATTATTCTCTCTGGCCTTCGTACTTCACACTGCTGTATACATGGTCGAAGGTATTATTCTCTCTGGCCTTCGTACTTCACACTGCTGTAAACATGGTCCAGGGTATTATTCTCTCTTGTTTGGAAGTTGAAGTATTTTGGGAATACAGAACATAAACTGCAATGGTTAAAGTCACAACAATTAAAACATCATCTGGGTGTGTGGGTTCTTGCTTTTTGATATCATGCAGAAGCCCAAGTGCTGCTGTGGAATTTATTTATTTGGGGGGTGTAACATTTTGCATCTATTGCAATGTGTCCTGATGATCTATACATCTGAACACCACTTGTCATTGATGTAAATGCACACACCTCCACCTTGTTTTTTCCAGACGCCACCATATGGTCCCCCAGTACATGGAATGTGTTTGTAGCTGCACCACTGAGTCTGGTATTTTGTTCGATAACCAGGTTTCTAGGCAGCTTTTAGCCTAGTGTGTAGCCCATCTCTTATGCCTCATCTCCAATATAAAGCCTATTGTGTGTTCAAGCCCATCTGGTCATTTACCATAAGTTCTGATTCATTGCATGCACAGTTGTTTTACATATTCTATGTGTGTATGTGGTGAATTTATGCGTCCTTTTCTATGTGCACACACAAGGTAATTTTATATAACTTCTGTGAGTACATGTATTCGGTCATTTATATATTCTGCAGCATGCAATGTGTGTGAGTGGGTGTGATCATTTTATGTGTCTTGTATCGTAACACTGTCAAGCTGTAATAATTAGCATCACGAGAGATTAATGGAAAAATAACAGCTGTGTTAACTTGTTTCCTGATGTTTCGTACAGTATCACTGGGTGGGGATCTGCCACATAAATTGCAAGATCAACACCCCCTTGTGGACACGTAGAGTTTCCTATCTTTGAAACTTTCTTTTAGGGAAGGGAGTGGATTTTTTTTTTCCTTTTTACTCTGCCTCACTAAATTCTCAGGAGTGCAATTCATACTGGGGAATTAACTTATTCGCTAATATATCAGGAGTGGACGATACCCTATATTTTGTGTGCATGAGGGACTATGTGGTTTCTGTGACCATTCAGAAGATCGGGGAACCATTAAACCTTTCAAAGTCCCTGCTAATATGATTACAAATATATATATATCCTACAGTGCATGCACACGTGGTCTCATTATACATCCTGTTTAGTTTATGTGTATCTTCTGTATTATGTTTTGTATGTGTGGGGTTTCCTTCTAACTTGTTCTGTGTCTTTTTCACCACCCCAAAGGGACGAAAGGGCTACAGGGGCCCCCCTGGACCTCAGGGCTACATTGGAGCTCAGGGCAGGCAGGGTCTTGTCGGCGAGCCAGGCCTCCCAGGCACAGGTTCTGCCTGCAAAATTTCACAGAACTTCATTTATGATCAAGGCACCTTTTCATTGACATATGTCTACAGGGTTTCACATGGTCTTTGGGGTGATCTCACTTTCACAGTAATGCATGGTGGTTATTTCTAGAATATTCTTCATGAAATATGCTGGTACACCTTAGTATCATTCCTCTTGTATGGCTCAAGTTTTGGTCAGCTGTATGTAAAGGTTTGTTTCGTACATACAGGTAGTGTAGCCTCCACATGACTTGTGGCCCCTTAGGGCTGACCTTCTCTTCTACATGCTTCTCCGTGCATGTAGTCTACGTCCTGCCAGGACCCAAAGGGGAGAACGGTGAAGGTGGGCCTTCAGCCAACTGCAGCTGCAGCTGGGCCAATACGCTTGAGCACAAGGAGGTTCCATCTGTGAGTGATACTCTACTGGTGCAGTTAGTGAAATCACTGTTAAACAAAGATACAATAGGGCTTCCTTTAAAAAAAAAAAAAAAAAAATGCAGACAATGCAAGTAGCTTTAACAACATTAGACCTTATTAATTCATAACCACATGAGTGCTGCTCACACTGAGAGCTGGCTCTTTGCTGAAATAGATCTACATCGTAAATGATGAAAAGAGCATGGCTGAACTGCGCTGGGAGAACACCATGGTCCTGAGGAGGGACACCCGCACCCTGTATGTCTACAGCGGCTCCAGCTGGAAGGTGGTGCGGGTGAGCAAGACCTCCCCCCCCTTCACTCCCCACTCTGAAAAATGAGCATCACAAACATTGGCAGCCACTAGTGTAACTTACACCACATTCATAATTTAAAAACACAGGGAGTGCAAAGGTCTCATCTGCATCTCTCCAACCACAGGTTGCTCCACCTTTGTAGCAGACGGCAGCCTGCTGGGGACAGCATGACATTTAAACCAGCCTTTTTTTTTTTCCCCCCCTCCCTTTTAAAATGCACAAGTCATACCATTCCATGACCACTGGTGGAATCTTCACATATACAGGCATTCAAGCTCTCCTGGAAAGATTTGTATTTTTACAGTACATGTAATTAAATACCAACTAGATACCATTCCACAGTAGAAATATGGGCACCTGCTCAGAAGGTCAATGGTTAGTCAGCTGACCAAACACTCATCCTGCACAAGCCAGCAGTGGTTTTTGAAAAAACACCCTTTTAGCGTATATTCTGTATCAGCTTCAGCATTACGCTGGGAAAGCTAGCTGTAAGAAAGAAAGGACAAAATGGTTGCTGCAGATCAAAGAGTGCCTTCAATGTCCACATTCTTCACTTATCGAGCAAAGCAAACCTGGAATGGCCACAGATGGTGGCGTGTCTTTGAGGTCACCAGACACTCTTACTTGGAGGGGTGAGGCCACTTTCTTTTGATCTACAATTCTACCCTCACTACCAAAAGCATCCAAGTCACCTCTGAACCATGCCGAGTATCAACCCAAAAAACAGGCCTACATGACTGTGGATAACCCTAAATCATTCTGACCTATATTTAAGCAAAGTATAAAAAATGACGTATATACAGCAATTAATAAATATGGCTCATTATTGCTACATTTCTAACTTCACACATAGTCCTTGTTGACTGAACACCTCTAGTCCTAGCTTAAAAACACATGTAAAGATAATAAAAAATAAAACTTTAAAAATGTACATTGAGTCTGTGGCGCTTCTTCACAACTGACAGTCAGTAACAGACCCCCAAAGTCATTTTTAAGGCAAATATAATTTTTTATGGCGACTGGGAGTGGACAGAGTGAACACATTTAAAACTGGGAGTGTATCAGTCACAAACCAACAGTGGAGTCATCTCTGATCAGTCAGTCCTTGGTGTGGTGACCAATCAGACAGCAGGGCTGAGCAACAATGTGGGCTAAAGGCCTTGCGTGACTCAGTGGAAGTTCACTGAACATTTGGCAAATCCTCCATGCTGTATTCAGTCCCATCAATTAAAAAAAAAAAACCCAACCTAAACAGATACAAACATTTCAGCTGTGTTTTTTTAAGTGCAAAGAAATCCTTCTACAGGAAATAACTTGTACTTCCTCTGGCAGCCATGGTTGTGGCTCTCCACGCTAAGGTCAAAGTTCAGGGTGACATCTCAGTCTCTGTTGCCATCTTGGAGCTTAGACTCGTCTCTTCTGGGATGCTTGAGGCAAGATCACCGTTAACGTTGACCTTGGAAGATGGAACCACTCCTTCACACAAAAACACAACACCAAAAATATATCAGGCGGAAATAAGCAACTTAAACCAACAGGCTCGTTAAGCATCCCGGTATTACTAGAGGTTTATGCATTTGAACGAAAAACAAGATTAAAAAAATAAAATATTTCTAAATGAGTTCCACTGGTGGCATATGTGCAGTCCACTTTACTTCAGCCAGTCCACTGAGGTGCAAGAGGGAGACGGGTTTCTCTGTCAAACAGGAGGCCAAACCATGACACCACTGGGATACTGGAGCAAACCAATATGAAGAGCACCACCTACTGTCTGTTTCTGAGGCATAACCATCACTCTGTGATTCCGTCTCTGAGGTTGTGCGCGTCCGTCTCGGAGGGAACCTTTGGAGCAACGTGGAGTTCTGGCTGGGGGAGTGGCTGTTCCTGTGGGGGGGGGGGGCATACAATCATCACCTGAAGGCAGAAACTTTGCAGCCTTAGAGTCCGGAGGAGCTTCAGCACTGCTTTCTGTATGCATCTTTAATTTATGAACCCTTTCAGCCACTACACCCAGAGAATGCCTAAGTAGTACCATTTTTACTATGCAATTAAAAGAGGGATGACTGTCAATACCAAATTACCTGTCAAAACTGTAAGTCCCTGGATGGCTGATGGACCTCTTCATCTAAAAAAAAAAAAAAAAAAAAAGAGGCCAAAAGAACTTTATTTTTTGAAATACAAGTAAAAAACTATGTATGCAAGAATGGGAGCATTGACGACTGTACCCGAACCATCTGTACAGGGGACAGAGACAGGGCAGAGGTGACAGCGTCAGGGGAGTTTAACTGGAACATTTCTGTCTTGAACTTGGCATTTGCAATCTTCATACATTCCTCTAATGTTTTGATAAAAGTATTGCAAGTAGCACTCAGCAAAGAGGAGGCGTCGTTCATGCGCTGTGAGGAGAGAAGGGAAAGCCCCTGAATAGAACCACACCCTAACATGTAGACCTATATACTGTTAAGCCCAACAGGTGCATGATTTCAGACCAAAACCACATGTATGCTTTTTTCATCAGAATCCACACCTGTCCTAGAAATGTTGATTAAACAAACACCTAAAACACTATAAAAACCAGCAGTTATTCTACTGAAAGTAGAATCTACAGTCAATAACCCCAGTGAAATTTCCAAGGTCCATGACAATAACAACAAAGAGGCCACCTGCGTCGGCTAGGACTGTGGGACTCTGTTACCTCAAGGCTGGAAGCCGGCTGGGGAGCCTCAGGCTCCACTGACTCCTGTATGGTGTGAACCTGCTGCACAAGCAGGTCACAGTAAAGCCGCAGTTCAGACATCTTAGTTTTCAGAGACTCTGTGGTTTCTGTAATATCTGACAAGACAAGATAATATTTAGGAGCATTCAGATGACAGGGGAACCATAAACCTTTTCAGACTCTCAGCTAACACAAGCAGAAAGCTATGCAGTTAGTCCAGATGGGAATAATGCTGCACTGTCAGCTGAGCACAGCTGATGTCTCTGAAGTACAAATGAAGGTGTCTGCATATTCTCCAAAATCACTTTGCACAACCCAGGCAATCCTAAGCAGAAGGCAGAAGACCTATAAGCTACAAAACATTCATCAGACTGGCCACACTGGAACTACACCGATCCCAAGTCAGCACCTTTTTCCTTCTTTGTTCGGCTGTCTATCAAGCAAGCCTTGGAGCTGCCCAGAGCCACCAGCCACGTCTGCCTCTCGGCTGCATTGACAGCTTTCACGTAGAAATGCTGCTCTCCTGGTATAATCAGTTCGAGTCTGGCACTGTCACTTGGGTGAACTGGGACAAGCAGAAAAACACACCATATGCATCTGAACAGATCACAAATAAGCCAAATGACTGTCATATCATTTTGTAACTTGAACCAAAGGCATAAATATGATACTGTCAATAGAAAACTGCTTAAATATTATGCACCAAAAAAGTGACCCAGACAAAAAACAACAACTTGTATCAACAATACCTCTGGCAACAATTGGGCACTATTATCCATTAAATGGTTTGGAGTTTAACAAAAGGTAACCTTACCTTTAATCTCACACACCGACATCTTTATACTGCCCTTGCTGCCTTTGCAGACATCATCTTGCGAGTCGTAATAGGAGAGAATGCCATTGTCCAACACGAACCAGCGTGGCTGCCATCCTGCAAATGGTGCGAAATTAGCATAACTTTTAACATCAAATGCCCAAAATACCTTTCCCCTGTAGGGACGCCCTAACTATCCAAGATTGTGGTGAGACAGCTGGGCGATGCCGAGAAGTAAGCTACGTGTGAAGGTCCTGTGTATCGAAGCACCATGACTGCATCATAGGAAGAGCGGGTCCCAGGCCGGAGCGGCGGCGTCCAGGCACCCTAACAACTGCATGGTATGACCGCTCACAAAAGGATCGCGTGCATATTTACCAGTGATGTAGTTTGTCCATTTGTAGAGAATCCCTTCCATATTTTATTTAATTTAAACAACAATGCACAATTAAACTCCGAAGCCAAACTGAGGTGTCCTGAACAAGCTGTACTTGAACTGGCTGAGCTGCTGGGGCCGAGCTACATTTAATAACGACCTTCTGAGTTCAACACACACCACAGCGGACAATCTAAAAAATGTCCTGCAATCCAACGGAACCGTTAACCTTATCGCTCATCCCTTATCGCCGGTTCGGTCAAACTACACTATCAACATATTAAGATAAGACAGCGACCGTGACGCACTGTTCACTTCCCGAATCGACCCAAAACACGTGATAGACATTCATTGAGCCAATCAGGAAGAAGGGGTGGGAACGAGCGATAAACAGTACGTCATGTCCGTCACAGACGAACCTCTTATGTTATGATAGTAACGACATACTGTACGTTTATATTATTAATAGTCCATTGCATCCAATTCTGACCAGGTTTGAAGATGAGTCGTTGGGTTGATTATTGATAATGTTGACATAGAAAATTTTAAAGAAATTTAAAAGTGCGTATTTTCCCAAGTGTTTTATTTTAAAATGTTGTCACCGTCTGCGAACCATAAATGCTAAAATGAATGTCATTTGGTGCTATTTAACTGCTATCAGGTATTTTGTTAGTTTACGGCTAGTCTGTTGGACCTGTTGATTTTCAACGGGACTGGGGGCGGGGTTTACAGCCGTCTGTCAAACTTTGCCACGCTGGCTGTAAGGCAATGGAAGCGCTGGGCTGTCTGTTTCTGTACCTGCAGGTGTGCAGCATTTTTGTAGATTTCGTTGCCGCCGACGGGGCAGATGAAGTTAAAATAGAAGTGCTTTTCACACCTAAGAATTGCACACGGAAAAGCAAGAGGGGCGATCTCATTAACGCTCACTACGACGGGTACCTGGCGCAAGATGGATCCAAGTTCTACTGTAGGTAAGTCAGCTTTAACTTAGAAGGATCGCCGGCAGATGATGGAAGATAGATGCATAGCTTCTAAATCGTGGTGCAATCTTTAAACAACGGTTTGTAATAATTCAATTATCTATTAAGCAACGAGTTAATTGGCGCACTTCCCGCACTTTATCAATCACACCTTGCAGAACACCAGATCATTGCTGTTTTGAAACACTGTCGTGTCTGCTTTCACATCTGCATGCATTTACACTTTCTCCTATACAGTCGCTCGGATAAAGATGGGCACCCCCAGTGGTTCATATTGGGAGTTGGACAGACTATCAAAGGCCTCGACATTGGTATGAATGGCATGTGTGCAGGAGAGAAACGAAAAATTACCATCCCTCCAACGTTAGCATTCGGAAAGAAGGGCAAAGGTGTGTTTTTCATTTAAATTTGGACAGTTGAAACACTTTAATCAAGGTATTCTGCATGTGAAGGGTTTCGGAAACACATGGTGTTGTCGCATTTATTTGTCGTGTGAAACTAAACATATTTTGACATTTTTTTCCTCGCACAGATGTCCTGAAGGCATGCACTAACTAATCACATTTTCCTGTGGTTTGAGGATACGAGTACAGTTAAGCATGAGCATGCATATGCAGACAGTGGGTGAACCTTCAATTGCATGACTTCTGTGGGTGACCGTTCTTATGTGTCTGTGTATTTTATATGTATACACATTTACACATGGTCTGCATTTTGCATGTTTGTATCAATAAGCAGTGGTAGATGATAAGCTAAAGCAATGATGGGTTTCCTTGACACCACCACATGGTGAAACATTGTATTTAATTTCCCGGCAGTATTGTTTGTGAATGTTAACTGATTCTTGTTTTCGGATTCATGCCCCTCTCCCCTTAATTCCCATGGAATTAGACTCTACGATTCCCCCCAATGCCACATTGATATTTGAGGTGGAGGTGTATTCTGTGTCCAGAGGACCTCGCAGCAAGGAGGGTTTCATGGAAATTGACCAGGACATGGACAGGAGCCTCAGCAAAGATGAGGTATTGTGTCGTTAAGCTGTCCTTCATGTCCTGTCGAACGAACATCCCGCAAAGTAATCTGAAGTACTATGTAGATGAGGTAACTCCATTCTCTTGTGTACATGCTAATCACTTTCATTTATTGACAGGTGAGGAAGCACTTAAAGGAGAGCTATGAGAAGGACGGCAAGCAGCGAGAAGAAAAGTTTTATGATGCCATTATTGCTGATGTATTTCACAAGAGTGACCATGACGGGGATGGAGCAATATCTGCAAAGGAGTACAATGTTTACCAGCACGACGAGTTCTAGAAAATGCTGGTCTTACTACCCTCCTAAAGCAGAATTTGCTCAACAAATTAATGACAGTGTAATTGTTTGTTTGTTTGGTTTATTCAGCATTTAATAGGGTTTTTCCATTATTATTTTTGTATCATGAATGGGAGTGTAGTAATGTTTCTTTTTTCCTGTGTGCTTCACATTTTGTAAGCCTAATTTTAAAAAGATTATGAACAGTTAATTTAAGAGCACAAGGTTCCTGAAATGTCACTACTGACCTTTTTTTTTTTTTTTTTACCTCCTCATGGAAGCTTTAAAACCCAGGAGTATATCCTGCATACCAGTAAATTTCACAGAAAATAGCAGTCTTTTAATTCAGTGAGAAAATGGTCTTAAGTGGGGTTCACGGGCTGTGCCATACTTGGAGAGCGGTTCACTCTGTGCTTTTCTCTGGTCAATCTGTAATGTGCTGAGTGAATTATTCAGACTGCCATGCAGAGCATTTGGAAGCAGCATGTGTTGCCCCTGAAGGAACAATTGAGGTAATCACCAGTGGATTGTCTGTCAGGTTTACATCATTTACTACAAAACCCTCCCTTGTGCCCCTGCTTTGTACCTGTGGATTGGTGGCACCGTCACTCAATCAGGCACAGACTCGTTAGTCATCCTTCACCTGATGGTCTTGTGCCACAGGTCAAAGCAGGGAACCACATGCAGCCGGACATACTTGTGTCCATCGGAGGAGCACTCGAGGCAGCCGTAGACAGTCTCACGCCGCTGCTGTCCCATGCCGCACAGTGCGCAGGGACCCTTGGGAATGTTCTGGGTCAGCAAATTGACGCGGGTGTGAGAGCCTTCCCGGAGGTAGCCTGTCGAGATGTCTGTCATGCTCGCTGCTTTCTCATAGTAATCAGCTACAAGGTCTTCCATGTACATGTCGGAGTGGGCTAGCTCCTCAAATGTTCTGTCATCTTGGCATGGAGGGATAGAGGGCATTGTTATCCCACTTTGAAAGGAACAACACGAATAACCAAGCATCAAACATGGCTTCCGGGCCAGACCTGCTCTGAAGGGGTTTCCGTACACTACGCCTGAGAGGAATCTCCGCAAGCGTCCGAAGGACAGGCGACCAATGAAGCCACCCAGCTGCTCTCGGATCTGCTCCTTCTCAAAGCCACCGGGGGACTCTGATGTCACACACAGGTCTTGATGCAGGAGACGGGACAAAAATATTATGCTCTGTACTTATATGTGAAGTTATGCCTTTTTGTTAGTGGTACAGACAGTTAAAATGTTACATGGGCCCTGTACTTACGCTTTTAGATACAGAGAATTCTTATATACATGTCCTTTTACTTCTCTTGAATCATACCTGGAACGTGGACACTTAAGGTGTTATGCATACAGGAACTCATCTTACCCAGTGTTCCATCCAGTCGCACAAAAAGTTCAAAAATGCTGAATGCTATTGTTGTGTGTGCTGGTATTACTATGGCCTTATCACGGCCTTTTGGGCTGCGGTCATCATCAATCTGAAACTGATGAGAAAAAGGTAACCAGTCATTCCAGGCATTGACCAACAGTGGGAAGTGAAAACCTGCTTATATCTTGTTTGCACATCTATCTACCCTCATGGTCTGCCCTCGCATCCCTGCATGCACAGTGAGAGAACACTGACGAGTTGTGCGGATGCTCTCCATGACAACACCCAGAATGGCCCGCCCGCTCTCCTTTGATTGGCGGATTAGACAATGGTCTAGATCCACTTTCCTGTAGTGAGACAAGGACATAAACAATTTCATATGTAAAGGTAATGTGTATTTCAGGTAAATTGGAATAAATTAAATGATTGCTCTGTGACACTTGGCATGCAGATCTGCCACCAGTACACAGAAAGGAAAAGATATAGGTCTAATCTACAGATGAAAAAGAGGTAACATGGAATACCTGGAACTGAGCTCCCTAATCAGAGTTGGAACCTCAACCTCGTGCTTTGTGACAATTCCAAAGGAGGCTTTCACTGCTACGGAGTCTGAGCCGTCAACATTAACTCCAACATCGTTGATGAGGTGGTTTCCCAGGCGGCCATGCAGAGAGACGTCAGACTTGTCTTCATAGTTGAGCAGTTGATAAGAGGACACCCCTGGATGTCACAGACAGTATGGCTGTATGCACGTGGCACGTTAACTATCATGGTCAACAGTACAGTGTTTTCCTCTGGGTCCAAAGAAAATTCATAGAATTTACTTTGTGTGAAGTATGAATGCCCGTGAACATAAATTCAAGGTTACTGTTTTTCTCAGTCGATTTGGAACATTTCTCAAATCATCCTTAACATTTGAAAAACAGTAAGTGCATTTCTCAAAACAATTTATGCAAATAGCACCACACAATGGATTACTTGCAAAAGCCCGTAACTTGCTCAAAATCTTTAGTCTATCTCTCAAAGGTAAATATTTATGTCAATGAACATGTCACTGCCATCAGAATGACAAGTTCCTGTGTCATTGTTTATGAACGAGACAGCAAACTGATTAACCATGTTGTCAATATAACAGTGTACTCTGAAGTATTTTCTGATGCAAACTATGGCTAAGGTTTCCATGACGATTGAAAATGCACAAGGCTGCACTTTTCTGTATGGCGTATATATACGCACACTGTATGGCATATATATGTATATACACATATACACACTGTACATTTGTATACATGTGTGTTTTTGCATGTTACAGTAAATGTACAGTATGTATTTGTATAAAGTACACTTACTCTATACTGTAAAATTCAAGTGGAATACTGTAATGTGAAGCATTACAGTTAATATACAGTACTACAGTACAGTGCACATTGTTGGATTATATTCCTGTTGTCTTTACAAAATGTTTGAATGTCTGAGCATACGGTTGTTCTCCCAAAATTCAGCTGTACATTTTGACCAGCCTTGGCCATTGTAAGGCCATGATTGAAAACATAGTTCACTGTTGTGGCCCTTATTTCATCTGGAACGTGCCTGTGTCCTTGGCATCTTCTACCTCTTTCATTGTTTTGCCTCCCTACCCTTCCACCACACAGCCTACCTCCTCGTCTTCTTCCCAGCTGTTGATCCTGTTCATTTCTTTGTTGTTCTTCTATTGTCAGCAATTGTAACACTGTGTTGTGTTCTGTCAATATATGCTTGCCAGTCGAATGTTCATGAGATGCACCTCTAAGCTATTTTAGAGAACTGGTTGATCATTGGTTGATCTATCGCTGTAAGCATCAAGATTCACCTGAGAATATAAACCTGAGAGCAATTCATCAACTCAGGACACATTTACAAAAAAGTCTAATAGAAATGTATAGAAAATATGCTTGACGGGTTATGACAACTATTTCAACCATTTTGCATGTAATGACTTACACAATGACCTACTGCCTAGATGTTTTGAGGGGTAAGAGAGAACCAGTATAATACCTTTTGATCAACATGACATAAGCAATTGATAATGAAGGAAAGAGCAGACAATTGTACATAATCATTTTCATGAATGTGTCAGAGCATTTGAAATTTGTTCAAAACAATAAGACATTGCCTATATGATGTGCACAAGTAACTAAATGATGTGGAGTTTGAATAAGTAATTTTGAAATTCTGAGAAATGTACGAAAGTGACTGAGAAAAACTGTAATGCTCCAACACACAGAATGCCTAAGATATGTTGCTGTAGCATAAGGCTGCAGTACCTGTTGTTATCTCCTTTTCCCCCACCAGCACATCTTTCAGTGAGAAGGGGGTAGAGGCGTATTTCGTCTTTTTCCAGAAATGCCTCCTCTTCCTCTTGGTGACCAGGCTGAGTGGCTGGTAACGATCGGCCTCGCTCAGACTGGGCACAGGGATCAGTCGGCCCGTGTCTCCTACTTGCTTCACGAAGTTCTTAGTGGCGGCAGCAAACATTCCGTCGGTAGGAGATACACTGTTCCCGAGAGGAAACTGCTTACAAGTCACTGTGAACCTGTGAATCCCACGGCCACCTGAACGGCCTCGCCACTGCTAGGTCGCTCTCCCGTCTGCTCCAAACACAATAAATAATAGAACGACTCTGAAAGTGATACGGGCCGGGCGATGTGGAGTCTGCCATGTGGGGTCCTGCTGCCTGCTCATTATTAACCTTGTACTTCTGTCCTGTGAGCCGTCTGGAATTCTCTGTGTTATTTTGTGTCACAGCTGAGTCTCCAAAACACAAAAGTAACCAGCACAGAAATTTCAGGAATATCCCACAACTGAGGCAAAACTGCTCGTTCACTGTGAGGGATATTCATGATTTACTTTTATCAAGATAATGTTGCATAGCTAAAGATTGTGCATATTTACCTTTCTTTGCCAGTAGCACTGAAAATGTTAACATTGCAGCTAGAGGGAGCCCTAACATCACAAAAATGATGCATTCAACCTCTACCTTAGCATCACTCATTGTCTTAAAATGTTAATTAAAACAAGCAATTCTTTTTTGTGATCAAATTTTTATTAATGGAACAAGGAAGAATCAACAACCAGTCCAAGACAAAAGGAGAAATAATAGCGGGCACCCCCCCACATAAACACCCCCTGCCCTACCCACCCTCGCCCTGAGACAGAAAAAAACAATTAAAAAATAAAATAATATACAGGCGTAACAAGTCCTTATGAGGACGCAGCTCATGTAGCCATTCCCAACCAGTTCCTAGCTGCACAGCTGCACAGTTTACAACCATCTCTGAATGTCAGGGCCCGAGCATCGGTTAATACAGGATGCTGACAATTCCAAGCAGAGGGAGTAGCACGATCGGGAGATTTCCAGCGAGAGGTCAGTAATAATTTAGCTGCAATAGATGCAGTCATAAACTGCATCTGCTGGGTATGCGACAAGGAGAGAGAGGAGAGGTCCAGGAGAAGGAAGGTTTCAGGGGACACAGGAACAGCAGTGGAAAGGATCTCAGACAGTGAGTCGGCCACATACCCCTGAAGAGATGCAGCTGGGGGGCAGTCCCAGAACATATGAAGAAAAGTTCCAGGGGTCTGAAGGAGGCAAAGGTGACAGAGGGGGTCAGGCTCAGGCCCATAAGGCAGCATCTCCTAAAACAAGCAATTCTGATAAACTAATAACATGTTCTTTACACAAAGATGTAGCAAGATTAATGACATATCTGAATATGCAAATTTTTTTGTGTGTGAGGAATTAACTGAATGATTCAGCAGTTTCAGATACTCATATTTGAAATACTAACTTTTTTTGTTAAGCTATTGGATTTCCCATGCCCTTCACAAACATCTTGTTGACAGCAATTAACAAAAACAATTACAGTATAAACTTTTTTTCTCAGAAGTGTAAACTGATGCTAAATTGTGATTGCTATCTGTCCACAGTTGAATAGTTGATGTAATTAAAAGGGTTCTTGGAAGGGACATCAGCAAACACAGAGGCAAGCTTGGGGTTAAAAAGGCCAAAGGTTGTGTTAATGCAATGTTTCCAAGGCAACGGTGAGCTGACTTCCTGGAAGGTTCTGCTGGAAAGCCTGTGTGCTATGTTTTTAAGAAGAAGGGGAAAACGTGTGACCCGAGTCTGAACAGACCGGATGTGTCTGGTCCCAGTGCCAGGCGGCCATGTTTTCAGCAGCTGCTTGAGTGGGCTGTTATTGTTCTGCCTCTGTGGCGTGTCTCAGTGCTTCAGAGAGTAGAGGTACCCAAAGAGCAGACGAGGACACGTCTGTTCCATTCAGAAAAGATGTTATTTACTGGGTTCTCAGTTCAATCGTTTTGTCAAGGGTCCAACAGCACGGGGCTCAGATCCAAAAACAAAATTCTTCCAGCACTTATAGCACCTGCTTTTGGGAGTATACATATACAGAAACCAAGCTGTTGATGTAGCAAAGCTGTTTTTCAAAATTCTCTTCCAAACTATTTCTTACTCTCCTTGTGATTTTTTTTTTTTGTAACATTCATTACATCAAAGTCCTCCACTATTTGTTAATTAGAATACAGTATGCCTGTTTACAAAGTAATTCATCGAAAAAGTGTGATAATTTGGTCCTCCATGCAAACTGGACAAGCATTCAGTGGTTATACTGGTCCATACAGAATCAGTAACTTCTGACATGCAGTGCTGGTTAAATGAACTCAGGAACTAATGACAGCTGTAAAGTCAACTGGCAAATGAATGATAGCACTGGATACATGGAGATGGCATCTGGCACCAAGGAAAGAAGTGCCAGGAGCTGAGCAATACAAGCATGACCAAGGACAACCCTGACTGCCTTCAGGAGGAGCTCCAGGAGCGAAGCGATAGTGGTCATGACCAAGGACAGCCTTGAAAGCCTTCAAGAGCAGAGCGATAGTGGGGATGACCAAGGACAGCCCTGACCGCCTTCAGGGGGAGCTCCAGGAGCGAAGCGATAGTGGTCATGACCAAGGACAGCCCTGAAAGCCTTCAAGAGCAGAGCAATAGTGGGGATAACCAAGGACAGCCCTGACTGCCTTCAGGAGGAGCTCCAGGAGTGAAGTGATAGTGGTCATGACCAAGGACAGCCCTGAAAGCCTTCAAGAACAGCGCGATAGTGGGGATGACCAAGGATAGCCCTGACCGCCTTCATGAGGAGCGTTAGGAGTTGAGGGATAGTGTGTATGACCACCAACTGCATGCCAAGAGTCTGCCCCCAGAGGTCACTGCAGGACACTCCTTCAGCAGCACATCGTTCAAGGATTAATTTTTCTTTAAAGTTGTACTGTTGTATTATTGGTACACCTGGACAAATACCCATTTCCAGGTTGGGCTTTGTTCAGGATGGGAGTGTTTACTATTGTAACGAACGTGATGACGTGTTGTTGGGGGGGTGACGGATGCGTGTATGAGGCTGATGACGACAGTTCCGGAGACTGAGAGGAGAAAAAGCACGTGTTTGCTTGGTGGCTGTAGGCTGTTGCTATAATAAAAGTTTAAACTGTTTTATGGTTCTAGCACTGGTGTCCGACTCTTCCCTCTGTCTCCCCCATCTGTCTCCCATAGATGGATCCACTCAGAGAAACTAGAGCCTTGTAGAGTGTACGCATTGTATAAGCGCATGGAGGGCTCGACAGGCTGAGAAGGGTACGTTACAATACCTTTACAATGAGAGTATTATCACAGAAATCCAGTTTTGTTCTTTGGAATGGCCACATTTGTAATGGCAGGCACCATCTTTGTGCTCTCTCACTTTAAATGTAACCATACTTCACATAGTTCACATAGTCACACTGGCCTCTTCTTCCAGTGAAAACTTCCAAAAGAGTTTTCTTATGTATCAGTGACATTAACGAAGTCAAAATAACTGAAACTAATAGATGGAGAAGTGTCATCAGCTACATTACTGTTTCAATTTCAGCAATTTTTTTTTTTAGGTACAGTGGCCCTTGTGGTCTGTGTGTGATCCTGTTGGAAAACAGATCCCAGCTTCGCCTGACAGGAAGCAGATAAGGAGATACCACTGGGACACTGTGCAGAACTGGGGGGATTCCCGTTGGCCCCCGAGGGTCATATCGCAGGGGCACATTTATTTTTTACGGGGTCTCTGAAGTCTAATTATGCAATGGTTAAGTACAACTTTTCAAATGGACATAGTCAACGATAAGTAAATCTGTTAAGCAAAAGTTTTGCTTAACTACATCCTCATTATTATCATACATATATCCAGGCATTAAATATAAAACATTTTATAGCATACAGAATACAGACAGCACAAACACAGAGAGTCTTTGTGGTGTAATTTTACAGATGCAAACTGCATTTTTTCAGTGAACTGCTAGCAGGTCACGCAGTGATTAAAACATCACTGTTCCCTTCTATGTGAGCTGAGCCTTGCAGTTTATCAGTGAGGTGTGATACTGCTCTGCCTGCAGGTTGCGCAGTGATTAAAACGTTACTGTTCCCTTTTAACCATCACACCCTATTCCAGTGGTTTGAGCCTTTATATTTTATAGCATCCAGAGTTGGAATGCTGTGCTGACAAATTAAGGTGTAGAAGCTGAAACAGGAGGGTGACCCTGGCCAAGAGAGCAGTGCCACATGCTTTCCCTTTAACTGCACTTATTACAGGGCTGGTGAGGGAGCCGGACCATAGAGAAATGAACTGACAAGAAACCAATTGCAGCAATGCTAGCCAGCGCTAGCTTCTGCCAAAGTCACTTCTGTGTACTACAGTTAATAAACACAAAACACATATACTGTGTCAAAGTTGAAGACAACAACATGGAAATGTCTGCTTTTAGGGGAACCTGTTAGTTTCCTGACACGTGACTTACACCAGATTGGAGCAGAATTTCAAAACCAGACCATGATCTACAGCTCTGCTTGTGTAAAATTTACTTGTTTAGCCTTAAATTGAATTTAAAATTGAAACTGTCATAACCATGTATACATACAGTAGACAAAATGCAACTTTAGCAGGACTCCCTGCTTCAGTGCTGGAAGCTGTACTCAGTAATAAATGGTGGCTTTTGTTAGAAAGTCTCCCATCGCTTTTTGTTGAGCAGGCGAATATTCATACAATAAGGCTGGCAGTCATTTTAATGTCGAAAAGAAAAAAATGGCCCAGTTGTTACTGTGTCTCAAGGACCAGGGATAAAATGCCAGACCACGTTTTCAGGCCTGGAAAGCAGCCACACATTTGAAACATTCAGCTCATTTTCCAGAGGAATGAAAAAACCGATCTCCATGTTTAGCAAGGAGTAAGATTTGCACCCTTTCTCACTGTGGTGAACTGTAACTCATTTGGACACCATTTCTAAACAATTAAGCAACAGTAGAATATTCACGTAACTGGCAAATACTTGCTTTGAATAAACAAGTCTCCTAAAATCACAAGTTCTGTCTTTCATAAACGAGGTCTTTTTATGTAGAGACTGGAGAGGCAGACATGAATGAGAAGGGCGGGGTGGATGGAACAAGCAAGGGGCAGTAAAGCAAAGGCTGACAAGCTGAAAGTGATGTTTGGAAAACATGCTTAGTCAACAGCAAGCAGTATTTCAGCTTTCTCTGTAAAATCTGCTCACAGAAACATGAAAGTGTGGAGGTTTTCAGGACACATTTCTGATTGTTCTATGGACCACCAAGCGCTCTAGTGACCCCCATTGCTTGCAGCAATGCCTTTTAACCAAACAAGGGAGGAACTTTATATATGTCAGGTCTAAGGTCTAACTCATTGCAGTCAAATCTTCTTCCTCCCACTTCCTGTTCATGAGCTTTGTTCTTCTATTTCCACCCTCTCCTCCACCCTCTCTTCCATTCTCTCTGCCTATGCACATACCTTCTCCTCCTACACACACCCTCTCCTCCTACACCCACTCTCTCTTCCTAGACACTGCCTCTCTTCCTACACACACCCTCTGCTCCTATAGCCAGCCTCTCTTCCTACACACACCCTGTCCTCCAACACATGCCCAAACTTGGTGAGAGGTTACATCCTGCCTTCATATAATCTACCACATCAAACATTATTTACAGACAAAGCTCATAGTTTACTCCTCTTCACAGAAGGCCTGGAAGAGACCAAAGCCCAAACAAATGGACAGAAATGGTACCTCAAAAATGAATGTTAAATATGAAAACTTAAAAAGGCAAAGTTAAACTCTTTCAGATAAAGAAATAGTACAGCTTCCACTCTCACTCCAAAAACTCAGACAAGGGGCACACTCCAGGTGTACACTTCAAATGTTCAGTCCAAGGGCACAGTCCTGAGGCACATTCCAAGGACACTCTCCAAAGGCTCACTCCAATGCCACAGTCCAGGGGCACACTACAAGGACATGCTCCAAAAGCTTACTCCGAGGGCATAGTCCAGTGAGCTGTGGGTTCCATGGAGAAGGTCAATAGCAGCATCCCCCCTTCAGTTACTGACCTACACAATTCCAAAGCAGAGCAGCGAGTTAGAAAGATCATTCCTGACCCCTCACAGGCTGCCAGTTACAGGTATTAGTTCTTCCCCCCAGATGAAGGCTGAACACCAAAAACCAAAACAAATACCAGCCAGACAGTATCCTTCCCCAAGCTGGAGTTAGTATAAATAAGTCACCTTCTGGAAGTCCCAGATTGACTGTGAGCAGTGAACAGTTACTGATCTATGCCTTACTCTTTAACTATTCTCTACCAGACCCAAAATTATTGCTTACCTTCTGCTTGAGACCATATCCCTTCCTTTGACATTTCCAAACCTCATTTGATTACCAGCTTGTATACTATCTACAGATTAGATCTCCTGATCTGAATGTTCCAAATAATTAGATGAACTGAGTGATGGACAAATCCGTGTGGGCCATTTTAGTAATGTATTTCGACTCTAAAAGTCAGTTTATATTCCACAGAACTCCACCATGGTGTTATCTTTAAAGATGGAAAGACTGGTCAAGGACAAGCATAGTACGTGAAGACCTCAGGATGACCTCATGGAGATATGAGCCTCATGAGATATGCCTCATGGCATCAGTCAGGAGGATAACATGCAGAGTTTCTGATAGAATGTAAACATTTAGGGATAGTGTATGTATCTGCTGCAATGTGATCACAGAGGCCAAAAACAATATATCTTTCGAATGGTGAAGCATGCAGGATGGCCATTTCTGAGTAGCAAACAATCCTATAGGCCTGCAGACCTCCCCAAGGAGTGGTGGACATGCTGCGCACCCTGCTCTGATTGTCTGCCAAGCAACTCTCATGGTAACCAAGCACATATTTGTGAGATGACTAAGTTAAGGTTTCTTTTTCCACCACGAATCTGAGCCTCAGGCTTTGTCGTCAGCAGCAGGGAAACCAACCACCCAGAACTCAAAAAAACAGAAAGAAATCGCAGCTCACTGCTCATAAATCAGTGAACATCTGCAAAGATGCACATATTAATACATCTATGGAGACTGTGAGCATTTGTACTACTATTATGTCACATGATTATGCTTGGTGGATTCCCCATAAACATACATTTGCTGCCAAATGTGCTCAGCAGATATATGCCCTAATGTGTTGTCTGACAAAAATCTTTTATAGACTAGGGGACATTCTCATGTATGGCTCTCTGCTTTTGAAGAAGAACACCCCTCAGCACAAACATGCATGTTCCCAGTGTCCAGGAGCACGTAATCCCCATAACATTCAAGTCATGCACCACACATTCATACAGAAAAACTAATTTGGAAAAGGTTGCTTTACTAAAACTAAGGATTTGAAGCATTAAAAGAACTGCATAAGATTGGCTGAGTCTGTAGCATTTTTTATTTGCCTCACACCTCCAAGGTTGGGGATTCGAAACCTGCCCCTGCTCAGTGCTTGTGGAGTTTGCATGGTCTCCCTGTGTTGTGTGGATTTCCTCCTACAGTCCAAAGACTTGTACTCAAACTACATGTGTGATTGTGGGTGAGTGTTTGTGGCTTCTGAAGTAATGGCACCCCACCCCACCCAGGATGTACCCTGCCTTATGCCCTAAACTTTATATGATAGACTCTAGGCGACCCTGAACAGGATGGATGGAGGAACCACATACAGATCCGATGCTTTTCTCATTAAACCAGCAGTCTTCTTATTCTAGTCTGTAAGCTCTGAGTGCGTATCGTGTCTGCTCAACGGAAACACTGACATACCTGTTCCCAGGCTCCTGATGACATCACTGTAGGCATCAGCTACTCTTCCCGCCAAGGCTTTGCATTTTCTGCTTCGCTTCAGTTTGAATAAACAGCACATTCACGGTTCACCAAAGAAACATCATTGTGACGTTATTAATGTGTTTCCAGAACATGCTCAGACTTTTACAGATTTTGATGGCCTGCCATTCATTTGAAATTAAAACTAATAACATTATTGTTGTTTTTTATAATTTCACCTTTGGCAAGCCATTTGCTAAAAAGGGCAGACGGAAAGCTGGATCTTTTAACTTAAAAAACATTATCTGAGAGCAACAGTAGAAGGATAATAAAGGATGTTCAAGCTAAATATAGCCACGTCAGGCTACCATGATAATTGTATTGTTATCATATCATAACCAATAGCTAATGCTGATTTCTGAGTTGGTAATGTGAGTGAAATGCCTTGAAAGAATTTCCAAAGGCTGGCAACTGTCTGCAGTTTGGTGGCAGAACTGAGCTATGTTCAGAGAACAATGAAGATTAGTAGGAATGTGTCATAGAACAGCAAGTGAGAAGCATGCCTTCAGACTGGGGCCTAACTCACACCTATCCAGGACATGCAATGAAGAGTGTCTGCTAATGTCTGTGATCATCTCTGAAGATGGTCAGTAGTCAGAGTGAGCACGTTATGATATCTGTCATCATAAAAGAAGATGGTGGATAGTCAGAGTGAGCACGTTATGATATCTGTCATCATAAAAGAAGATGGTGGATAGTCAGAGTGAGCACATGATGATATCTGTCATCATAAAAGAAGATGGTAGATAAAGTGAGCTCTCAGTAATTTCTGTGATCATCACTAAAGGTACTGGATAGTCAGAGTAAATGCTTGGTGATTTCTGTGATCATCACTGAAGATGGTGGATAGTCAGAGTGAGCATGTGGTGATTTATGTGATCATCACCACTGTCCATTTTCAAAGTACCAACTCAAAACATACTAACTTGATGTACCAGCATGTGATCCTGCAATCGTATTCTTCTGATTTTATAATCACATCTTATTCATAACTAATACATTATGCATACATAATGCTCTGGTAAATAACTATTGATACAGAATTGTGTGTGTGGCTGGACAGATGCCCAGTTTAGCTTGGAGGACAAGCAGCACCTTGAGGTAGAATCTTCCCAGACCATGTAACAGTCAGCATTCTGAGTAGCTCATTCCAAGCCCTTAGCTATATGAGCTCTCTACACATCATCGGCCCCACATTCAGTGGCTCTGATTGGCTACCTTCTTTTCAGGGGGCCCACTGTGACTCCGGCTTCCCCCTGGACTGGGGAAGACATTCTGGGTGAATTGTAACAGTTCCGGGATTCTTTCCACACCAAAGGTCCACAAATGCTGGCCTGTGTCCCAGTTATATAAATTTCTTTTTCTGTGTCAGGCGTAGCAGAGCTCCAGCTGCAATGCCCCACCTCAGCATACTGCCTCCATTTTTCCCCAGCTTGTTGAAGGTCCACCTCCAGATTTGTTTCTCCATTAGTGCTGCTCTGTAACCAGCTCACAGAATGCAAACTTCAGACTGATTACAGCTCTGAGTAAGTTAGTATACTTATAGCTCGTCATTAAGGATCGACTAAGGATGTGCGATTATACTCCAATGAAGATAGTCACAAAGTCAACTTTCATCGTGGTTTTATGGAAAATGATGTTTAAACAGCAGCCTTTTTTATATGGAGAAAAGGATTTGCAATTAGGATGACTAAAGAAAGTTTCCAGTCCATGCTCGGGGAGAGTAGAGCAGACATCTGTGCAAAGCTTTGGTTTATTTCCCCAGACAGGGCAATAGTCATACTTTCCCCTGTCTGCCATACTGCAAACACAGTGAGTGAAGCCGTGTATTTCAGACCCTGGAACATTCTGGAACATTCTGGCCACCACATTCCCACATCCTTGAGAGATAACATGGTGAAGCATAAATAGTAGAGCTGCTTAAACAAGAGGAAAGATGTCCTTTTTATGGGTGATAGGCTTGTGAGGCTGACACAGTAAGAGAATAAAATATCAAAAATGAAAAATGAGAACAGATTCATGTATAACTCCTCTCCTGAGCCACAGCAGGATGCCCCCATTCTGCCCCCAGGCAGCT
The DNA here is from genome assembly GCA_009936485.2 of Gymnarchus niloticus. Lineage (NCBI taxonomy): Eukaryota > Metazoa > Chordata > Actinopteri > Osteoglossiformes > Gymnarchidae > Gymnarchus > Gymnarchus niloticus. The sequence goes on along the minus strand of JAACJT020000001.1, from coordinate 38,808,673 downwards.
TCCATGCTGCAGCACCACTAGGGGGGGACACATTTCTCAGGGGCAGCTGACCTGTAGCCATGTACTGAGTTGTGATCTTCAACCATACAGAGTAGCTTTTGTCACTAATTTCAATTAGGCAAGTTTTGCAGATAAGTCCAATGCCCAACTGGTGCAGTTCTGAGTGGAGTTAATTTGTCAGCCCAACAAAATATCTACCAGGACCAACGATTCTTCAAAGACATTACATTTTCAAGTGTAAATATCTGGATTTAAAAATAATCGTTACACATGGTGAAGTAAATGAATCTCTTCATGGTTATGTACTTTACTCAAGGTACAACAGCAATTAATTTATGGGATAGGAAGCAGCAACCTTCTAATCATATGACTAGGTCCACAACCTTAGAATCTTCAGTTGGCTATGTTCTGCAAGACAGTTACATTGGAGGGATGAACAGTAGCTCTGAACACAAATGATGCCACAAACACAAAACTACATGCGACTGTGAGAGAACAGGAGATTCCTCTGAGATGAGCAGCCTGAGAATGTGACTTCTCTTCTGTAAACTCGCATTACTGGGAATGAAGTAGCTAGTTACCACAGTGGTCCTGCAGGGGGGGCATAGGTGGGGAAGGCACAACAGGACATGAGGCTGGACATTTGAAAATGTTATTAGAGGTATTTAATAAAAATGGTTTTTAATAAAGTTACAAAAAAGTATTTTTGCAAGGACAAAGATATGCAGGGCAACTAAACTGAAACGCTGGAATCGAAAAGTAACGTCAATAATAAACTTAGACAGCTATACATGAGACATATTAACTGCACTACAGGACTGGGCTACACTACAGGGTGGCATCTTGTCTGGAAGAGAAAGGCTCAGGATGAAGCAATCCATCACTGTTTGTGTAGTAAGAGGCCAAAGTCTGTTCTCTGCAGCAAAAGGTGATCCTCCACCACATGTCATAGCGCTCTCCCCACACAGAGAGCCAGACTGGGATCTAAAAACAACACAGCTACCTCACCATGTTAACAAGTTGACCAGCTGGATTGTTGAGCATTACAATCTTCACATGCCCATCAAGGGTCAAGACTGGGGCTTCGAGTTCTCAGATATGCTGCTTAAGTATGTTTGCAACAGCATCTACAGTTTTAGGAAAGCCCAGTATTTGGCCAGTTGAAAAGTGAAAGCAGTATGATAAACGAGAGAGCGAGAACTCATACAAAAAAAGTGGAAAAACTGTAATCTGGTTAAAGTATTCCCAAGATAAAAGTTTGCTACATGGAGGGCACATGTGCTTAAATAAAAACAGAGATGTGTGGTACTTAACATTAGACTCTATCTGATGTCTTGGCTATCGTCCCTTTGCTGTGTTCCTTGTTTACGAGCCACTGGCACTCAGCAGAGGAGCAGCAGCCACCTTTCTGAGTGTTCAGAACAGCAGACAGAAAAGCCATCTGGGTGGGCGGGGCAGCTGGGCCATGTGCTAAAGCACTCAAGTGCTGGCAAGGAACATGTGGGAGGTAAAGGGAGGGATCCTCCTGCTGCAGGAAGTCAGTGTGCTGCTTACATTACCAGGGAGGATTTGAGGTTGTCTCTGCCAGCAAAAGGAAAATAGACATACATTTTGCAGTAAAATTTAAGGAAGATGATATCGTTACTCCTAGCCATGTAACATTGTCTTTTTTATTTGCACAACAAATCTTTGGAGGATTAACCACAAATAAAAATCTAAATACAGTACTTGGAATGCAATGTGGAGATCACATCACAGGCGGCATCCACAATCCAACTTCATAATGAATGTGAATTGGAGAAACTTTGGGGTTCTTAGAGAGATCGTATGATTCCATTCTGATACTGATGTGACGAGGAGATCACTTGGTACTGATCTGATAGTGATATAATTAATAGACAATTTGGTACTGATCTGATAATTTGGTGTTGAAGAGATCAAATGCGAAGCAGAGGTGGAAAATTCAGGTCCAGATAGTATAAGTCCAGACCAGGATTTTGTTTCAACGAAACAGTTGCGTACTCTGTAACTGTAACTCTTTATAGTCAACAGGTTGGTTGAAACAAAATCCTGGTCTGGATTTCTACTTTCTGGACCTGAACTTTCCACCTCTGTCAAATGGTACTGATCCGTTAACAATCTGCTGATCGCACAGATGATAGAGCCTCATTTTGTGTAATTATGATCTCTGTCCTTGCCTGGGAATGAATGAAATGGTAATTAATACCCTGATGTTCATCAAAAGACTCTCACTGTATATTTAACTGTACTAAACTGTAGTGGTGACCACTGGCTGATCTGCCTGACGTCATGCTAATTGTATGTTCCATTACTCATGTATAATGGAACATGCATGGCCCTTGAAAATGAAAAGGAACAAGAATGTTCCAAGTGAATCTAGATAGCTGCAAATAGCCTCTCAATAGTCTACCTTCCCCCTTCAATGGATCACTGCCTTGTCGTGGCGAAGGGGCTTGCGTAGTTCAGTGAAACTATGAGCTAAGCCGTG
>JAACJT020000001.1:38795665-38806064 GCA_009936485.2 Gymnarchus niloticus | reverse complement strand
CCATCCATCTCATCTTCTGCCGTCCCCTCCTCCTTTTGCCTTCAACCTTTCCCAACATTAGCGTCTTCTCCAGTGACAGGACCTTGGTTACACTTCAGGAATTCAGCCAATCAGAACAACATGCCCACCGTCTTCCTGCAGAACAAGTCCCTAGTATTCCAAACTAAGAACAAACCTATAATCAGCTGCTTATTCATTTAAGTCTGCAGGACTCGCTTTTCTCCCCACCCAAAGCCTGACCAACGGGACGGACAGCAACATGACTGAAGCTACATGTGTCAGCCCCAGGGTGACAGTCAGCTTAAAACCGTGTAGAAGGAGACACTGTAAATGGGGAACAGGCATCACACTAACTGTGAGACGTGACTGCGTTTGAAGTGTGTTGTTGGCCTGTCAGCGCCCATCAGGAAACCATACACCCAGAAACTTGTAAACATATAGCGAATAGCATAGCTGCTACATCAAGTCAATGTATACAATTAGTAAAAGTTAACAGGAAGCAAAACGAGTAAAAAATTTGAGCAAACAGGAAGCACTAGCATGTCAGTACTCCGGGGTGCCTTTACAATATTGTACAATACAACATGTACCCTTCTGGGCTTATTTTTACTAGAAAAAAAGACAACCATGCCTAGTTATTACAGAAGTTAGTATGTAAGAGGTTCTTACATTAAAAAAGAAATGTTTTTGTCAAGAAAACTGAATTCAGTCTTACTCATTGTTTCTATAAAGATTGTTCCTGTTCCCAGTGGCTTCCAGAAACAATTATAATAGACTTATTGAATTTTTAGGGTAGGCTAGAAAGTCGTATGTAATTCTGCATTTGATCTTGCAAGATCCCATGCATGTCTGTGATCATTCCGAATATGCTTGTGTTCAGTGGTTGTTACATTTTCACACTTGGTGCGAGTGATCATTCAGAATATGTTCATGTTCCCCAAAACTCACTGAATCTAGACTCACTGGAGTGGGGGTGGGGTGGTGGTGCAATCCAGTGGAAAATCATCATCAGGCCTCAGCCGTTGTGGGGCATACTTTGCACACTCGTCATGATTAGCTTGGGGGGAGTGTGTATATACAACTTCAGCTAGGAGTCCAACATCTGCAGTGCATTAGCTGAAGGAGGGGAAAAAGTGACCAGTGTCTTAGTTCCTTCTTTATGGGGTTTTAAGTACATCACATGAAGCAGAGTGAGAATTTCATGCAGAGCAGAATTATCGTGCGAGTAGCACTTTGGAACAACAGATGAAAGTCTTCATTCTTACTAGAAAACAAGAATATTCGGGGTTCTGCTTCTGTTTGGTCTGGATTGTGATGTTTTGTTCTTTATACCAAACAAGTATTTAAAGATGTCTTTGGAAGTCTGTGGCCCGTTTTGCTACAGCTTTTGTAAATCTTAAGCTCAAGTGAAATAAATATATTATAGAACCTAGAGGTGCAAAGTTTAAACTGAACCAAACTAACAATTACAGCCACACATCTGATGCTAATCAGCAAATGTTTCAGAGGAGCTAAAGGTGAGGGGTCCACTGCTTCTGCCTCTGTATGGTTCAGGGCAGCTCTATCAGAAATCAGCCAGGACCTAGACCATGTTGGGAAGCTTCCCCAAGGGTCACCAAAAGGTGAGCCTATTGTATACTTCAGGTGCTTCACCTGAACTCCTCAAGTAAGCTATCCAGCCGTATCAATAGGCAGCACAAAACTGTATGGTTGATCAAAGCTGACTTGAGGTGCGCCTCACACAGCTGTTCTTTGTCTCTTGGCCCTCATTTGGATACAGGCTGCACCGGCAAAGAAATTGAAAAAGAAATGTAAAGTCTGTCACCTTCAGGGGCAATGAATGCCAAGTCTACCTCGAGTCTGTTTGAAGGTGAACAGAACACAGTCCCAGCTCACCACACTCCAAGCCTGTGGTTCCTCTTTGACCTCTAGGAGTGACCTGTTTGTGGGTGAGCTGACTCTTAGGTGACGTGGCATATGAATCCACACTCAGCCGAGGGTATGTTTCATAGATGCCACAACCCCAAAATCCACAGTCCAACAATGAAGCAAGCACTCTAAATGAAATTTAAATATGCCTTTAATCAAGATAGCTTTTAGACAATTTTAGAGAATATATATAACTATATAGCTAACTGGTGTAAGTCAAAGTTTACAAAGGCAGCCATGTCAGTCAGGGCTTACTATTAATCACAGTAGGTGGTCTTGTGGTACAAAATCAAGGACTGCAAATCTGTGTGTGTAAGCACACTTAAGAGACATTGGTTTTGCACTGTAATTTAAAAAATGTTTTAAATTTATTTTTATATGTTTTGAAAGAAAGGAGAGGTTTAGATTGTATTAATTCCAGTATTTCAGTTTTCTATTTGTTAAACTATCACCGTCTGCTATTTATTTAGGAAAATAGTTAAAGGCTCATGGGAGACAGCAATCCATCTACTTTCCAACCATTTATGCAGTACAGGGTCATGGAAGACCTGGAGTTAAACCCAGGGCACTCTGGATAGGATCCCTTCCCATCTCAGGCAATGTGCTCAGCAATGTAGCAATGCCTACTAGTCTAACTGTATTTTTTTTAATTGCATGAAAAAATCCACACAAAGCAGGAAGAACAGGCAAACTGCACTCACACAGAGCAGGGGAGAGATCTAAGCTCCCAACCCTGGAGATGCGAAGTGACAGTGCTGCAAACTGAGGCATTTATATTTCATTATAATTTTGTAGATGCACAGAAGCTGGTTAGCACTGCTGCCTCACCCCCTCTAGGGTTAGGGGTCCCTCTTCTGTTCTATGCCTGTGGACCTTGTGTGTTCTCCCTGTGCATTGCGCATTTTCTCCGGCAGTCCAAAGACATGCAATGTAGGCTGATAGGCACGTCTGAATTGCCTGTCTTGTGTGATTGTGATGGGTTGAGCCCCCACAAAAGGTGTGCCCTAAGCTGCCTAGGACAGCCTCCAGGCCCACCTGCAACTCTGAACAGGATAAAGTGCTTTGGAAGATGGATTTACTTCTGTTTTACTTGAAGCTCCTGAAACAATATCTATTAGGATTAAAATTGGAATGAAAATAAACAGAATGCAGAAAACATACCGGTTCCTTAACAAGAGGACAGAACATAACGATCCTATTAGTTTCAGTGGGATGGGTTTCTAAAGTCATTCTGGGGACACTCCGCTTCAGACACAGTGAGTCAGACATTCAAGGGATTGCTAACGAGGGAAATGAGTCAACGTCTGCCAAGGAGAGGCTGAGGTAAAAACGACTGTCACCTTTTCCAGAACCTTCTTTGGCCCACCATTATAGTAAGGTCCTCGGTCAATGCTACAGCTTGGGCTGGAACATTTTAGTGCCTCCACTGTGAAAGAAGACAATCTGCTCAATCCATCATTTAAAATGTGATTTTGTGAATTTCCAAACACAGAAGTAAATAAGAAGAAGTAAGACACTGTAGTGCTGGATGTGCAAGAAGTAAGAAGAACTTTCTTTTATCCAAAGTGGAAAGGGCACACAAGCTCTGTCGGTCTAGCCACATTATCTTTGAAAACCGAAATAAAAGCACATAACAGCAAAGTGACTGGCTGGTGGATAACAGCTTATTGACTCAAATCACAGAGTTGCACTATTGACAATAACCAGTTCTTGAGTCGTCTGCCTAGATAACTGTCTAAGAGAGTTAAGTGTAAATTTTAAGCTTTTACACTGTTTTACAATTACAATAATGTAATTGACAATGACCTTTGACCTTTGCTACCTGCAGGGGATGATACTGGCTGTACAGAGAACGGCCAGGTCTATGCCAACAGGGACATATGGAAACCAGAGCCCTGTCGCATCTGCGTGTGCGATGGTGGCTCCATTCTCTGTGATGAGATCCAATGTGAGGAGCTGATTGGCTGTGAGAGCATGTCCATTCCCGAGGGGGAGTGCTGCCCTGTGTGCCAAAGCAGTGGCGGCAACACGGGCGGAGGTGGAGGCAGGCCCGGTGAGTCTCCATCAGTGTTACATGGACAGGACCTGAAAGACATGAGATTGTGCAGGGTTATCACCTGACAAGCATATGAGGAAGTGAGCAGGGGACTGTCTGAACAGTCCTGTGGTGTTAACAGTGATGCAAACATCTGCTGTGCAGCTGGGGATGTATCTTGCCATCACAAGAGATGCTCAGTAAGGCTCACAGTCTGATTTTCATGTCTTTCAGATGGGAGAATATACAAGGTAAGTGACGACATTTCATCTCAGCATCTCTGTTACACCAAACTGGCTGCAAACAAGCTACCAATAAACAACAGAAACAGCTTTGAAATGATGAGTCCTCTCTTTTAGGGTCAGAAGGGTGAACCCGGAGACGTACCGGTGGTAAGAATACTTTGGGCATTTCTTTGGCTGTACAACTGCATGTGTAATTGGCATATAAGAGGACTAACAGGAGATTCTCTCTTAGGTCACAGGAATCAGAGGTCGACCAGGAGCTACGGTAAGCCAGAGGGATGCTGTTCTGTGGGTATTTAGTTGTTTAGCAATTTTTATGCAGTATTTTATCCATTTGATTTTGTACAGATGCGTATTTTACTCAGTCATCATACATCACTTTTGACTTGAGCTTCTAAGGGTCCTATTTTTTCTTTGTTATGGTTTTGACCCAGAGTGGACTATGAATCTAACTTCCTAACACTAGGTGGCAGTAAGGCTTCAGTGTGACCAATATCACTGTGCTGTAATACACTGAATTTTAAATACAGCTAAATAAAAAAAAAAAAAAAATGCATATTCACTTTCTTAATGGGCTGATTTGTTGGTACAAACATCTGAAAATTAATAATAATGAACAACAATTTCAGTGTGAGCATCCATGCTTTGCAGTTCTGGGAATGCAGTTGTTCACATGTAGAGAACCTGACCTGAAGTTTCTTTGGTGTCCATGCCTAATAGGGACCTCCAGGATCACAAGGGCAAAGAGGGGAACGTGGAAGCAAAGGAAGACCAGTATGTCTATCAAAATACTTAACAGTCTGACTGTCAGACCCCTTCACACCTGGATTTTAAGACAATGTCAATGCTGTCAAATACCTAGTAGCTTTAGCTGCACATTAGAAGCGAAAACAAAAGCAGCTGATAATTGTGGAAGTAACAGACTTCAGCATCATTTAGCTGGTTGGACAAAGTTCTGGATAGCAGTAAGACATGGAGACTCGTGCTACACTCCCACAGGTGTATCGGCTATAATATAAGCTATAAAACCCACTCCGTCGCCTTTGTCGCATTTCCCCTTGCGATGCATGATCTCATGGATTCTTGGGCAAGTCTGTAATGCCACAAACCAGCTCACGACCCTTAAATTACCATTTTTCAAAGTAAAAAAGCAACCTTAAGGAAATATAAATGGGGGGATATTCATAAGAACTACAGAGCTGAATTTACTCTCAACATTTTGGTAACATTATTGTTTTACTATAGAATGAGTGCTACTGAGAAATCTGTAATGATAATAATTATCACCACAAGTGTATCACAGTAATCATGGAAGTGAATCCAAAAAAAAAGAGAATGCCAAAAATATATCAAGAAGCTGCCACATTGCTGAACATATTTAATACTTGTTTTAAAAGTGGTTTTATAGGGTTTGCTAAATTTAAATGATTTAAAACTCAAACTTAAACAGTAAATACAGTATATTAGACATGCTTCACACCAACACTCCATATTGTTGCATAGCACTTTTCAGTCAGTTTAACAGAAGCCTTATCACACTCTAAGCTGTGATGGACCCACACCAGGGCCCCCAAAACCATTCATGGGTTAAATTAAAAACTGAGCATATTCTATCAGGCCTGCAGATCAGGGCCACTTCAATGACAGTATTTTGGTACACAGACTGTAAACCTATTTTCAGGGCCCAAGAGGTCCACCAGGGTATGATGGCGAACCAGGTATACCAGGACAGCCAGGAGAGCCCGGACCTCCTGGACATCCGACTCACCCAGGGGTAAATACCAACACCTATGATGTCATGCATGCCAGATAATTGACGGCTTCAACAGGAATCAGCCATTTGCTTCAAGGTTGAGGTTTAGTCTATCCAGGAAGGTAGAGAGCTCCCTCAGATCTTGACTGGACAACCCATGAATGAATCTCTTAGCTCTGTGTCTCCCACTCATTTCAGGGGCAGTTGGCTTCACACATGGCCACAGGGTTCGACGAGAAGTCTGGTCTAGCAGGCCAAGTTGGGATGATGCCTGGCACTCGGGTAAGTGCTGTTACAGTCTGTCTGAGCACCTACTGGGAGAACAGGATGGCATGATGATGTCAGAGCCTCCAGAGTCATGCACCATGTGACAGCCTGCCTATCTTTCAGGGTGAAGCCGGGGCAAGGGGTCCTCCTGGGCCAGCTGGACCTCCTGTAAGTCAAAAGCATCTGACCAGTTCTCGAAAAGTGATGCTTCAGTGAACTTCATGTAATACCCTCATCTAACACGGTCTGTTCCTCCATTTTAGGGCCCAGCAGGAATGCAGGGGCCACCTGGTGAGGTGGGGGACCCAGGATCAATGGTGAGAATAAACTACAGTGACACTGTGACCTGGAGCTGAGGCTCTCCAGCTGGAGGAACATCCACTTCCCATCCATCAGTTCTGTTGCTCCCAACCCTAACTCTTCCCCTTTCTGTGGCAGGGGGGAGCTGGTTTACGAGGGCCAGATGGTTCCCCTGGCAAACCAGGAGAAGATGTGAGCAAAATCTTTCAAAAGTTGGCATTTGATTATCATGGGTTCACACCATCTTGTAAAGAACTGGTATCCAACTAACACTCTCCTCTCATCCATTGTCAGGGAGAAGCTGGAAAACCAGGAAACCCAGGAGAAGTGGGGTTCCCTGGCTCTTCGGTAAGACTTGCACCCCATAGATCTTCTCCACATGTGATAAAACCGTGCGGCTTTGACCAGTTGGACTGACACGCTTGTGAACATCTTGTGATTCAGGGAGCGAGAGGCTTTCCTGGAATGCCTGGAGTCCCAGGGCTGAAAGGTCACCGGGTGAGCACACAAATCGACTTCCCTCCAAAATACTGACTGCACTTCAAAGCTGCACTTAGCCTTAGTACAGCAGTGTACTAATTTTCTCAGAGAGTGGACCGTAAACAGAGCTCCAAGCCAGAGAACACCGTCAGGAGCTCTCCCAGTCTTTTCAGTACTGCATGGTCCTCTAATACAGCAGATGCTAAATGCTTGCTGACAGCATTGATTCGGTAATAAGCAAGTCAGTATAATTGATTCGGTAATATATGCAGACAGTATAATGCTTACATTGTTTGCCAGTACTGTTTAGCTCCTGAAGTAACAATTAAGCAGAGTTCTGCTTATGTTGATCAAAAACAGTCTGACATGAAACATGCAAGCAAAAGTGACAGGATATGTCCTAATTGGCACATACATGTCACAGGGACACCTAGGACCTGTGGGCCAAAAAGGAGAAATTGGTGCTGTTGGATCAAAGGTAAGAGCTAACATGTCTACTGCTAAACTTCAAAGCACAGCATCTTCATGATCCATCCACTTCTTAGTGGTACAGAACAGGAATTTTCAATTTCCAGGTCAAGTCAAAGGGTCTGATTTTGTGCATGTGCACATTTGGGCTGGCTGAAATGGATTTGGAAGAGTTGCACACTCAATTTTAACAATGTTATCATTCTAATATTTCTGTCGTTGTACAAGAAATTTTCCATTCACATTAGAGCACAACACATGTGCAGGTCATCAAGTACTTGCATAAACTTATGGGTTTGAGCAAAAGTATCGATATAGCTGTTTACATACACTGGTGATGACATGGTCGTGTTCATCCCCATTCCCAGTGTTAACTCCCATTCCCAGTGTTAACTCCCATTCCCAGTATTAACTCCCGTTCCCAGCATTCACTCAACTTCCCAAAGTTATCCCGTTCCCGATGATGACTCTCGTTTCCAGTGTTAACTCCCATTCCCAGTATTCACCCCTGTTCTCAGTGTTAACTCCCATTCCTAGTATTCACCCCCATTCCTAGTGTTAACTCCCATTCCCAGTATTCACCCCTGTTCTCAGTGTTAACTCCCATTCCCAGTATTCACCCCTGTTCTCAGTGTTAACTCCCATTCCCAGTGTTCACTCCCATTCCCAGTATTCACCCCCGTTGCCAGTGTTAACTCCCGTTCTCAGAATTCACTTTGTATGTGGCTTTGCAGGGTGAAGCAGGCCCTCCTGGTGCAATGGGTGCCCCTGGTCCTCAGGTAGGTAGGAGACTCCTGTCGTTAGACAGTCAGAAAAGCATGAAAACAGCCCTTTAAAGAGGAACAAGGATATAAAATGAATGCAACCTAAAATATAGAACTGAAGGCAATAATATTAAATTTGGGCACCAAACCCATAAATATGTCTGACTAAGATTCTATTTTTAATGTAAACTTGACCATTGTCTACCGCAGGGCCCAAGAGGAATGCCAGGAGAGAGGGGCCGCATAGGACCAAGTGGAATACCGGTAATAATGACCACGTGTCCACTTGCATAGTGTGTGATGGCTATTAATGGCTGCGTAACACCACAGCATGGAGGCTGTGGAAATGGAGAAATGTTGCAATTAAAGGAACGGTTCGGCAAATTCATAAGGATTCCTTTTGTGTCCTTCCTATTACAGGGCATGCGTGGTCCTCCTGGTAACATTGGTAAATCGGGGCCAATGGTAAGAAAGACCTTATACCACAAAGAGCAACCATATGACCCCGAGCATATACAGAGCGTGAAATATTGCAAATATATAAACTGATTTCTGTATTCTAACATTGCAATACACACCTGTATGATTACAGCATTTCTATGGCTGCCACACGTCGATTTTAATTTCATGAATTGAGAAATTCAATGTCTGCAAAAGACAGATGTATTGTAAACATCACAGATGCCTGTGTTTTAGGGTCCTGTGGGTCTCAGTGGCCCACCAGGATTTCCAGGAAACCCAGGTATGAAGGTAAGACAGTATAAACCTTAATATCAATCTGGGAGGCATTTTCACATAAAGCACCTGTAAGGATACTGTGGAGAACATTTGATCTTGACTGAATCCGTCTTGCATTAAAGTTCATTATGGTTTCATAACCACATATTACAAAATGTTTTAAGCAAAGATGGTAGAATGAAGTTGTCTGAAACCTGATCTTTGATCTTTCTGCTCCTTTCCACCAGGGCGAAGCAGGACCAACAGGTGTACGGGGCCCTGAGGGGCCCCAAGGTCAGCGGGGTGAGACAGGACCTCCAGGCTTAGGTGGCGCAACTGGCATTCAGGTGCATGAATGACTCTTTACTGCAGTGTTATGTTTGCATCACCCATCAGGCATTTGACATTTCTAAACTATTTAAACATCTGCAGGGACCAACTGGGACAGATGGTGGACCTGGAGCCAAGGGCCCAGTGGTGAGTATGAAATTGCCTCTACATGTAACTAGTCAACCATGAAAAATAACGCCATCAAGCATCAAGGAACATTAATATTGTTAAGCACTCTAACAATGGAAGACAGGATGTATTCTTTAAAAGGTAGAGTACTACATCATTAACCAACTTATTTACGTTAATTTCAGGGTACAGTGGGTCCTCAAGGCCAAGCTGGACTGCTTGGCCCCCCGGGCCCCCCAGGACCCCAGGGAAGCACTGGACAACCAGGAATCAAAGGGCAAACGGTAAAGTTCCCCCAGGTGGTCAGCATGTAGAGGACTTGTGCAGTATCATTCCATAAACCAATTATTAACAGTGGGATCCAAATCATTCCAATCTTTTGTACTGTACATTGCATCTATGAATAAATCTGCTCTATCATAGGGAGATGTTGGTGTCCCTGGCTTCAAAGGAGAGGCTGGACCTAAAGGAGAACCTGTAAGCAACCTTCATTATGAAACTGGGAAAACTGGTATTACTTATGGCGATGGGAGGGTCATGCACAGCCAAGTGCTTAGGAGAGTATTGTGAGTAATGTGTTTATAAGTGGTATCAATGGATCCCTCCTTTCAATGTTTATTCCTAGGGTCCACCAGGTGCACAAGGTCCAATTGGACCTCAAGGAGAAGAAGGGAAGAGAGGAGCTCGTGGGGATCCTGGGTCAGTGGGCCCTCTGGGTCCTGCTGGCGAAAGGGTGAGCAGATATTTAGCCAAACCTGCTGACAGAAAAAAAGAAATAATACACATGGGTCCCCAGCAACTATAAAACCCCCTTTAGATCCTCTCACCCACACCTGTACTTCACAGGGTGCTCCTGGAAACAGAGGGTTCACAGGTGCAGATGGACTACCTGGGCCAAAGGTAAATATTCAATTCAATTCAATTTTATTTATATAGCGCTTTTAACACGAAGCACTGTCACAAAGCGCTTTACATAGTCCCG
>JAACJT020000001.1:38782057-38795565 GCA_009936485.2 Gymnarchus niloticus | reverse complement strand
GTCTTGTATCCATCTGGGGGACAGCGTGGTCTTGCCGGTTGCAGTCCAGTAATCAGAGCAGGTTCGGTGGCTCAGAATACGAATCAAACACAAGTTCTGTCTTCACAGGATAGATAAGTGATGTGAGCATAGTAACAACAACTTTTGCCTCTTTATAGGGTGCCCAAGGTGATCGAGGAATCCCTGGGACATCTGGCCCAAAAGGATCTACCGGAGATCCGGGCCGTACAGGCGAACCAGGCCTCCCCGGCGCAAGGGTAAAGAAGGAAACCTGAAACATATACATATGAACTATGGGAATTGCGCAAGGATAGGGGTCTAAAAGAATACTGGCTGATGATAGTTTTCTACTATTGTACACTCAATTAAGGTCATTTTCCCCTTCGCTCTCCCAGGGTCTGACTGGCACTCCTGGTGTCCAAGGTGCAGAAGGAAAACTAGGTCCACTGGTAGGTTGAGTGGTTTTGTAGCAAACCCCCCCCAAGGACAGAAAACATTATTGCTGCTACTGCTGTACATGTGGAAAAACCCTCATGTTTTCTTCAAGGGAGCACCAGGAGAGGATGGACGACCAGGCCCTGCTGGGCCAATTGGAACCAGAGGCCCATCTGGTTCAATGGGCTTACCAGGACCCAAGGGTTTCAATGCAAGTGTTATATTTTGTGAGCGACCCATTGGTAACACAATAAAACACATCACACTTAAGGCTGTTGCTTGATTAATAATTAAAAATAACTGATCTCCAGCTTTAGGCTAAAATGTGAACTCTCTAAAACAACCATGGTCATATGACTTGACAGGGTGACCCAGGGAAGACGGGTGAGCAAGGAACTCCGGGATCACCAGGACAAAGAGTAAGCAATGCTATTAACGACCATCTTTAATGACTGAGTATCTTCTGAATGCTCTCTAACTGTGGATGGCTCTACTACAGGGTCCTCCTGGGAAGGATGGAGAAGTCGGCCCAGCAGGCACAGCTGGACCTGCGGTATGTCCCTCCAGAAGCTGAAGCCACCATTTCACAGGCAGTCATGTTACACAACAGTCACTATGGCCTGTTAAATTCTACATTCTCAGCCAACGTACATTACAGGCCCCACCTAACTAAAAATGAACTAATTCCAACAATTTATACAGTAATCCTTAAAAAAGTTTGAAAGTGTATATTTATTAATTTTCTTCATCAAGGGTGTCGCAGGTGAAAGAGGAGAACAAGGCCCCCCTGGAGTAAATGGGTTTCAGGTAAGAAAAACAGACATACACACAAATGCCTGGAGTTCTACAGAGATGTCTTTGCAAAATTTGCATAATTCTGACTGATGGAATAACAGTAAACTTTCTTGCAGGGTTTGCCTGGACCCCCTGGCCCGCCTGGAGAACCAGGAAAGCCGGGAGATCAGGTGAGGAAGTTCTGTGATACTAGAGACAGGACAGCACCCAGTTTATGCTCACAGTATTATTGGTACTCTCGGTTTTTCTGAGAATTCTTGATGATTTTCTTTTCCTGAATAAGTTCACTTAATTATAATGACCAAAATGAATGTGTATCACATCTAGGGAATACCCGGAGAGGGTGGAGCAGTTGGTCCAATTGGCCCAAGGGTAAGTCACATCAGCATCTGTCAAGCATCTCTCTGTGCCTAGATGGCTTTGTGGTTACTGCAGTTACTCCCATTATTTATGCCTTAGGGAGAGCGTGGAACTCCAGGCGAGAGAGGAGAACTCGGACCTCATGGTCTCCAAGGGCCCAAGGGTATTCCAGGAGCTCCGGGGCCAGACGGGCCAAAAGTATGCTCATGAAAAACAGGATGCTTTATAGCAATGTGATCCAGAGTGATATTTTCCCACATTTATTTCTACCTTTTCTGGGCATGTTCCATCAGGGTAGCCCCGGGCCAACTGGTGCCGTTGGTGATGTTGGTCCTCCTGGGCTGCAGGGAATGCCAGGAGAGCGAGGAATCTCTGGTCCATCAGGCCCGAAAGGCGATAGAGTAAGTCCTGATGCTAGCCATCATCAAAGGACCAAGGCAGAGTTTTGTCCTTGCTGTTGCTTGTGGTCTAATATGCCACATCTCCTTGAAACATTAGGGTGCACCTGGAGAAAAGGGTTCAGAGGGAACTCCTGGAAGTGACGGTGCTCGGGTGAGATGCTCACAGGCAACCCAGGAAGATTCAACCTGATTCTTCTATCTGCTTCACCTCATGACTTTTTATGAAAACAAAAATTGCAGTCTTAATATTATATTTCATATATAATTAATAGAAAACCTAATCTAATATAATGCATTGTGTCTTGGTAGGGACTTCCTGGCCCACTTGGACCAGCAGGACCACATGGACCAAGTGGAGAAAAGGTGGGGACATTTCCTTTTTCACTGTTTTAGAATTCCATGGTCATATCAGCTGAGAACTGTCACCTGTGTTATTCCAGGGTGAACCTGGACCACGTGGGCCACCTGGACCTCATGGATCCAGAGGAAGTCCAGTAAGTGGAGTATGCCATTCCCATCCAAGATGTTTCAAGTTTGAAGGAAACAAACATATACATCATCCATGCATCCATCCATCCATTCCCACTTATTCAGTACAGGGTTGTGGTGAGCCTGGTGTCTGTCCCGGGAAACACAGGGCACTAGGCAGAATGTGATACACATACAGCACTTGGCAAAGATCTCAATATTAATTATTTGTCATAGTCAAGATTGAATCTGCTCTAATGTAAGATTCAAACCATTTTATTTCTTTCTGATAGGGATCCCGTGGAGAAACAGGCCCAACTGGTCCTGTTGGGTTTGCTGGGCCTCCTGTAAGTCACCTGTTTTGCAAAATGATAAAGAGCTTGCATGTGTGAAAGAAACAATTTGCTTACCTGATTTATAATGATGTTCTCAATCCAGGGCCCTGATGGTCAGCCAGGAGTAAAAGGTGAACCAGGAGAGCCAGGCCAGAAGGGTGATGCTGGGTCTCCTGGACCTCAAGGCTTGGCTGGTCCACCTGGACCCAGTGTAAGTAAAGTGTAATGGGGAAACATTCATTTCTAAGACAAACAGACATCATCGATTGGCTCTTCAGGTCAGTGCTATTAGTTCATCTAACATTGTTGTGCCTGATACACAGTTAGATTATGGGGCAGTTGCTTCTCACTTGTAGTTTAATGCTTCAATACTCTTTACGTTTTTGTAGTCTTCTAACTTAGCATGCATGTTCATAGGGGCCAAGTGGCGTTGCTGGACTGAAGGGTGGCCGAGGAACCCAAGGAGCTCCAGTGAGTGAAGTTACCCAGTGGTGATCTTACCCTGTCTCAAGAACTCTATATACTGAGCCATATGCTTTTATCAAACCACGGACAAATTTCTTTGCAGGGTCCAACTGGTTTCCCAGGATCCCCAGGAAGAGTTGGCCCACCAGGTCCAGCTGTATGTATTATCTGTTTCCACCAGAAAAATAGTTGGTTTCCTGTTGGTCCTATCAGTTAAGGAAAGGCTTTAAATGCTGGAAAAGTTTGCAAAGGCTTCAATTCCTATACTACAATTTATTTGTTCAATAATTTAAAAATGTTCTTTTTATTTATATCTTATTGTGACGAAGGAAAATGGCAAAGGACATTTGGGGTTAAGTATCTCTGCATTTTTCCAGGGTCCAATCGGCGAGCCCGGACCGCTTGGTCCCCCTGGGAAAGAGGGTCCCTCTGGTATCCGTGGCGATAATGGACCTCTTGGAAAACAGGGAGAGCAGGGGCCGCCAGGGCCTGCAGGAAGCCCTGGAGACAAAGGCGATGCGGGTGAAGATGGGCCCACGGTAAGGACTGTGTCAAGAAAGGTTCAGCGTGTGTGTACATGAATGTGCCCTGGTCCTCAGCTCCTCATGAACTTTAATAAGTATATTCTAGTCCATTTCTGAAAGGTCTAAATGTGATTAGCCTTATGAACTCCGCACCAATGTCTACTGTGTTACCAATAGAGCTGAGTAACCAAAAAGCTGCATGAGCAATAGAGTTATGTAACAAAGGAGCTATATGAGCAGTACAGCTTTGTAAGCAACAAGCTGCACGAGCAGTAGAACTGTGTAACCAATGAACTGCATGAGTAGAAGAGCCGTATAACAAATGAGTTATATCAGCAGTAGAGCAGTGTAACTAACAAGCTGTATGAGCAGTGAAGCTTTGTAACCAATGAGCTCTCTGAGGTTTAGAGCAGTATAACAAATGTGCTGTATCAGCAGGAAAGCTGTGTAACCAAAAAGCTGTATGAACAGTAGCGCTGTATAAAAAATAAGATGTACGACCAGTATCTATTTTCATGTTTTCCCTGGAAAAGGGTCCCGATGGACCACCAGGTCCCACCGGAACCACAGGACAGAGAGGCATTGTGGGTCTTCCTGGTCAGAGAGGAGAGCGAGGAATGCCAGGACTTCCAGGCCCAGCTGTATGTAATCCTTTTGGTTGTTCTGATTCATAATGTCAGAGCAAGCCTTTTGTGGAAATGACTCATCGACTCATATTTAAAATGTCCACTATCATAAATCCAGCATATTCTACTGAATATGCGTATACATGCGAATATTCTTATACATGCCACTTAAACGGTCAGCAAAAAATTTCTGGCTGAAAAACAAAGGTTAAAAATTTCTGTGTGTCCCTGTAGGGCTGTTTAGACAGCCAACTGAAAATCTCTCTTGGCTTTTTCTATTTTAGGGACCGCCAGGAAAACCAGGCAGCCCTGGACCTCCAGGAGATAAAGGTCCTGGGGGACCAGTCGGTGCGCCAGGTGCAAATGGACCTCGAGGTGACCCTGGTGCAGATGTAAGCTCCCTCCTAACAAATTTGACTTATTCTCATATTTACACATTTGTGACAGATGGCATATATAAAACAGTGTCAGCAGTTTCCTGTCCTTCTCATTTTACCACCTGCCTCAATAAACATGGTGCCTGTTTGCAACTACAGGGTCCTGCCGGATCTGATGGTCCACCAGGCCGAGATGGAGCCGCAGGACCTAGGGTAAGACTATGAAATCCATAGTGGGCTGCAAACAGATTGCTTTTATTACTATTATACGTAATTCTTCACAGTTTTAATTGTTCATTATCACTGCTACAGAATAAATATCTTCAACAAGCATCTTTATGCAAAACAGCTAACTAAGCTTACAATGATGTACTTTCTTACCATTTACTAATATGAATACTTGTTGATTTGTATCCATCATTTAGCATCCATGAAAGTAAACATGCACTGCAGCATACTTCTCTCAAGTGTCTTGGAGCCAGTTGCATTGTGAAAGACACTATATACAAACAAACTGGATTTGAGATTGGCATGCTTGCTGACCTGGTTGTCTGGCCCTGTGACAGGGAGACAGAGGGGACCTGGGACCCGAGGGACTGGCAGGAGCTCAGGGGGCACCTGGTACTCTTGGTCCAGTAGGACTTCCAGGTGGTCCAGGAAAGAGAGGAGAGAAAGTGAGTCATTTCTGCACCATCCTGCCAGGTGCAGCACATCTATTGCTGTTTAGCACTTGATATTATTCAAAGCACGAAACGGTCTAACCTATTTATTTATACAACTGTATACTGAGGGATTGCAGAGGCTGAGGTACAGTAGAATTACAGAAAACAGATTTTTGCACCAGTATTTCATCGCCTACTTATATGAGCTGCTTTAACATAACCTGCCATACCCTTTCTTATGATAGAACCAATAGCTGAAGGCGTACCAGTTTTTATAGCAGTAACTTTATATAATGTACCTAGTTAAAGATTCAACGTGAACAGTCAGATGTTTAATACATACCATTTACTGTTGTATTCTACTTCTTCACCCACAGGGATCTAGAGGACCAGCTGGACCTCCTGGATCAGCAGGGAAACGAGGACTAATAGTAAAACATTCACTTTTCTCGCACTTTCCACGGATAATATATAACACATCAGCAGCCCAGAAGGGATGTTGTAAACCTCTCATTGTTGCCCCTCTGAAGAACAGCTAAAGAAACAGCTCCTAAAAATGGTTTCTGTTTGTTTTACTTCCAGGGCCCACAGGGACCAAGAGGAGACAAGGGTGAGCTTGGAGAGCATGGAGAGAGAGGACAGAAAGGTCATAGAGGCTTCACTGGGCTCCAAGGTCTCCCTGGACCGCCGGTGAGTCACACACGGACAGACAGCCTAGTCCTCAGAGTCACTGCAGTAACCCAGAGTCATTGAAGAATGTTTGAAGTGATAAGAACTCAACTTTATTCAGAGAGTATTTGTTTACAGGGTACCCCTGGTGAGCAGGGATCTACTGGAATCATCGGACCCAGTGGCCAAAGAGTAAGTACATGGCAAGTTTTTAAAAAAGGGTCAGGGGCATCAACATGATTTTGGTTTATGTACAAATCCATGTTCCCAAGATGTTCTAAATATGAAGTTCAATCTTAGGGGCCCCCTGGACCAGTTGGGCCCCCAGGAAAGGAGGGCCACATTGGACAGCCTGGTCCAATGGGACCTCCTGGAACACGCGGCTTCAGTGGTGATATCGGACCTGAGGTGAGTCATATACACACGTGGAACAGAAGGTGGCCACCTAGATGGATGCCGCACTTTCAAAGGATATCCGAAAAAAGACTACTTAGTTTAACCGGTAATTTAACTCCTTCCTCATTCATGTCTTGTTCTTCTATTTACTTACTTCTTCCCAGGGACCTCCTGGGGATCCTGGCCCCCCCGGCCCTCCTGGCTCACCGGGACCCCCAACAGCAGCAATGGATGACTTGTTTGGTAGTGGCCCCCAGGATTATGATGCTGCCCCCCCTCCCCCTCCTGAGTTCAGTGAGGATGAGGCTCTGCCCAACAGCAACTCCTCGGGGCTCCAGCAGGTGGACCCTGGAGTCCAGGCCACCTTGAAGGCCCTGAGCAGTCAGATTGACAGTATGCGCAGCCCCGACGGCAGCAAGCAGCATCCAGCCAGGACCTGCGAGGACCTGAAGCAGTGCTATCCACTGAAAAAGAGCGGTGTGTGTCCTGGGGAGTGCCCACAAGGTTGAGTTTGGTATCTGGAAGGGGTCCTGCCATCTTTCCAGGAAATGTGATGCTGTTACAATGCTGCTCTGCTTCAGGGTCAATATAACACCTATTGTGTCCCCCAAGGCATGAGCCGACTTTGGTCAAACTCCACCCTGGGTCACCGTGCCCTTCTATGTTGTGTTGCAGGGGAATACTGGATTGATCCCAACCAAGGTAGCACACGCGACGCCATCAAAGTGTATTGTAACATGGACACCGGAGAGACATGTATTTCTGCAAACCCATCCAGCATCCCCCGGAAAACGTGGTGGAGCTCTAGCTCAACAGAGATTAAGCCCATCTGGTTTGGGGCCAACATGAATGGTGGAAGCCATGTAAGCTTTAACAGAATAAGTTACCTTTTCCTTAAACACATACTACTTGAGGAAAAGCTGGACTCTTACTGAATTATCTATGCAAATAAAATGTTTTCTTATTTATAATCTGATGAGTAAACTTTGGGAGGTACCTTTTGCAATGTCATTTAACTAAGTCAGAAATATCCAGTGCATGAACAGCATTCCTGTATTTAACAGTTCACCTATGGGAACAAAGACCAGGAGCCAAACTCTGTCGCAGTCCAGATGACATTCATCCGCCTGCTATCCAAAGAAGCCTCTCAAAGCATCACTTACCATTGCAAAAACACCGTGGCCTACAAGGATGAGAAGACTGGAAATCTGAAGAAAGCCATAGTCTTCAAGGCCGCCAACGATCTTGAACTTAAGGCAGAAGGAAACAACCGCTTCCGCTACACTGTCCTGGAGGATGGCTGCTCTGTGAGTTTCAGAACCGGTGTGTCGTGATCGCATCCATGGGATGTTACTGTGGAATTCTGAGCTCTCATTTATCAATGGTGCATATGCACAAAAAAGGCTGAAATGTGATTCCTATGCAAAATTCTAGATTTATCAAAAAAAAAAAAATTTGAGGTGAAACGTGCGTATATTTACGGAAACTGAGGGACATGTGTACTCAACATCTTTAATAAATCGGTGAAAGACGACACCCATTATAAAGTATGGAAATGTGGGTAACCCAGCTAAATGACCAAAGCATGCCAATAATTCATATCACCAAAGTGTGCTTTGCAATGACAAACAGTAAGTCTCAAAAATGTTGTGAGATTTCTTGATTTTCCATTTATTTGTATCAGCCAAAGGCTATACAAACGCCCCCAATGAAAAAGAGAAAAGTTTAAAACAATCAAAGCATTACGTTTTTTGGTCATTAACTTTAGTTAATGTGTGGCTATTTGCATCCACCATTCAGAAGCAAAATGTCTTTACCTGGTTGTTGTACAGGGGTCTCACCACGTTACATCAGTATCTCCTGACTGCTCTGGCACAACGCTGCATCCACAAGGCATAATCCCCTATCATAGATGCCATACGCATGTCAAAGTTTGCCAGCACAGATGTGGGTTTGCCACCACCAGTTGCAGTCACACTTTCCCTCTACTTTCTGATTCAATTGTGATAGAAATCACTGAGATTCCACACACTGCAGTGGAAAATCAACCAAGTCTTAAATAGCTAATATAAGATAATATTTATTAGTTTAACAATACAGCAAGCAACTGCCAATCCCATTTCAGCTGATGGAATTTACTGTGAAGGCCACGTATATTTTTTGTTTGTGATACAAAGTTCTGATGCTCCGAAATATAAGACCTCTACCTTGCAGTGTTCAAAATTCCTCTTAGTTTTCCCCTGCAGTCGTTATGATCAGACTCATCAACTAGAAGGGCTTAATTTGCATATTACATGAGCAGGAAGTTTTAATTGATTATTTATGATTATTTGTGGGCAGCAACTTGGTAGCCTCTCGGGCTCCTTCACATGTGGAAGTTTGCATGAAGGTTCTAATTTATCAAGGGGAAATTGCAAAAAAATGTGTATGCACCGTGTCTGATAAATCGAATATTTTTTTTTTTGCATATGCATTTCTCACACTGAAATTTATGCAAAGCTGGATAAATGAAGCCCCTGGTCAGCATATCACTGTCAACCACATCATGTTGGCCTCATGAGTGTCCAGGCTCACTCATACTACTGAACTCTTCATTGCCGTATAAGTGTCCAAACTTACGCATACAGAGCAGATTTTTTTCCAGTATAATGCAATTGGTTTCATTATTTCATAAAACCAAAGAAATATATGACCATAATGACATTATCATTAAGAGTTCTGACCTCTGAGCCTAGCAGATTCGCCTTGGGGGCAGTTGTATTTACAACCTCAATACTATTAGTCCAGTAGGGGGAGTATTTACCCTGCACATTAGAAGTCCTCCTTTCGGTCTGGCTATATGCAAGTAGTGGACTGTTATAAACTACTTTCTTTCTTCACAGGAGGTGAATGGCAAATGGGGGAAGACTGTGTTTGAGTACAGGACTCAGAAAACGGCAAGGCTGCCAATCATGGACATGGCTCCCATTGACATTGGACAAGCAGACCAGGAGTTTGGTGTTGACATCGGGCCCATTTGCTTTGCCTAAGTCTCAGTAAAGGGTGCCTGGCAAACCCTGGACTCCTAAAGTGCTGCGTCAGTCTTGTACATAACGTGCGATGGACTCACATCACACAGGTCAGCTCTTCACTGTACTGTCCAACTCTTTTTTTTTTTTTACAGCAAAGTAGGCAGGATCATAAAGGGAGAACAAAATATAGATAGATATATATATAAATAATTTGAGGATCATACTGAGAAACTGCCAAATCATCATTTTTCTGCTATTCAGGAAAAAACTGTAATCATAATATGAAGTTAGGATTTGACCAAGAGATGTTGATATCTACAGTTGTAATTTAAGTTGGATAAAACAAGGTCACCCAAACTGTTTTTATTTTAAAGAAAAATGTTTTTGCTTTGAGACAAATGTCACACTGACAAAAAATAATTGGTAATCAAATAAATTATCCTAATTATTTTAACTGCTGTTTTAATTACATGAATGACATTTCTAAAAGCCAATAATCCTGCACCTAAACATACTTTTGTTTTGTACAGACTTTTATATGTTGTTAGTTTTAAACACTAAGTCAACAATTCCGTGTTTTAGTTATTTTTTGTAATGGTGCTACAGAGGAAATCAGAGTGTTTCCATATTCAACGGAAAGGTGGCAATTTTATTGAAATACAGCTCCTTTTATTCTATTCTGCCTTTTCCTGATAGAACAGGCTTCTGATTCCTCCATGTAAGCTACCTCGTCTCGCAGATCTGGGATGCGTTGACTTTCTCTAAGACTTCTCACAGGTGCTGTTTTCCCGTAGGCATTACTGTGTGCGCTTTAGCTGTGGTGGAGAGTTTGATGTCATGAATGGCTTGCGTCACCAAAAGCGGCAGCCCACACGATGCTTACTGAAAGATATGGTTTTGCCTTCAGTTGGCAGTGGTGTGTTCTCACAGTACCTGCACGTTAATCTCTGCAACGCATGAACACGCTGCTCAGCAACCTGGCCTTTTCCTCCTGACACTCACTTTTAATGCATCCTTCTAAGCGCCATTTGTAGTCTTGCCCAAATACATTTCCTTTACCAGTTCTCTTTGTGTAGCTTTCTATTCAATGAATTAAACAAGTGTTTTTCATCCATATTGCTCCTTTTGTGAAAGTGATTCGATTGTATCATCGTAAAAAGAAACACTGAGACATTGTAACCGGTCTGATGTAAAACTGAGACCAGCAGTGGAACTTTCTGGTACATCATATGTGGGTGTGTTTACCTTCCTGTACTTTACATTATTGGTCTTATTTTCTTATTTATTATCGTCATGTTGTATGAGGAGGATGAGTAACATCATGTTTAAACGTGTAAAACATTTTCAAGTAAAAGTCCTAAAAATATCTGACTTGCCTCAAAATTTGGACGTTCTCTGTCACAGGAGGTGTCTCAGGGCACAGGACACATACATAGTCCCCTATAGCATCCAGGTAGAAACCATGTGACCATGGCCACCAATGCTGGCACATGAGGAACAGCGAGGCTGCCTGAACTGAGGGTCAACCACTACACAGATAATCTCAGTGATCCAGACTGAGGAGGTGAGCAGAAGACTAAAGGTGTTCAGGGAGTGTTTACACAGCCACACACCAACCCGTAATGTTACATGAATGCAGACACATGGATGGTCACCATACCACAGACAATGCTTCATACAGAGCCTGTCACAGCACTGAGTGCCTCTGCATGAAGGCCAAAGTCATCTTTCACTGTCAGTGCTGCTTGCACGTGACATTAACAGAGGTCAGGGACATGATCCCAACTCCATCTCGCACCTGGGACCAGACTTTGACAGACTGCAGAGAACACTGAAAACATCGATCCTTCAGTGGCCAAAACGCTCTGAGGATATCAGAAACTGAAGGAAAGCCCCCTGCAAGAAAAGAAGGCACTAACCTGACAATCGGGCAAGGGGACAAAGGCAAGTACATCTCAGAGGGAGGCACTCAAAGAAGCACAGCAGGCTGACCAATAAAGCAGGTTTGTCTTTAATACCCACAACACAAAGGCACATAACACTGTATGGATTAAGAACAGATACATCGGTATGGATTTTTAAAAGTGCTCTCTGCTACCTGGACTAGTACTAGAATATACACTACCATTCAAAAGTTTGAAGTCACTTAGAAATTTCCTTGTTTTTGGAAAAAAAAAAAGCAAGTTTTTTTTGTCAATTAATATAACTTAAAATTGATCAGAAATACAGTGTAGACATGTTAATGTTGCAAATTACTATTATAGGTGGAAACGGCTGTTTTTTAATGGAATATCTACACTAGTGTACAGTGGTTCATAATCAGCAATAATTAGCCGTGTTCCAATGGAATGTTGTCTTTGCCAATGGAAGTTTATCATTTTAAAATGTTAATTGACCATTAGAAAACCCTTTTGCGATTATGTTAGCAACGTCTTCAAGGTTGTAATTGCTGCAAATGGATTACTCTTTAACGAAAGCAAAATTTGAAGGATAAAATTATTTCAATTCAACATCATTTCTAACTTTTGACAAAGATGACATTTCCTGTTGCTGTATTTCCTATTCAAACTCATTTCATGCATGTTGTCATAAAGGACATTCCTAAGTGACCCTAAACTTTCAAACAGAAGTTTACGGAAGGAAAGTGAAGTCCAGTAGAAGTACACAAAAACATTGTGCTAAATGATGTCAGAAGAACGCCATATAACTAAAAATATGTTTTAAAACATACTTGTCAGTGAGATAGGAAGCAGACAATAAAAAGCATGAAGCTATTTTCTGGTCTTAGTGTTTGATACATTCCTGGACGAACCATATCACAGTTTCAGGAAGTTATGCATTTTGAAGAAAATAATGCATTGATATACATTTGGAAACAAAATCTCCATAATGGAACACTGACTGCTGTACTTACACACTTCAAACCTGGGTTGCAGAAGCAAGACTGGTCTCAAAAATACTTCCATCACAGTTAAAAAAATAGGACTTCTCCGCTTTTAATTAGAGTTGATTTGATTATGTGAATGGAATTTAAATGCAAAAGGGCTTAAAAACGCTGATATGTCAGCACTAGGGTCCAGTTTTGGCACTTCGAGACAGACATTCACTGCTGCACAGACCACCTCTGTGGCATCAGCTGCGACTGTCCATGGGGTCAAGGGAAAACACGGTGCCCTCCAGGGTCAGTCCCATTTTGAACCCCTCCTGGGAAACAAACGAAAAACACAGCATTAGCACTTCTGTGCCCATCAGAGGGCCTTTGCGTGCCAAGGCTCTGGGCCCAGGATGGATCATCACCATACACAAAAAACACGAGCATGTGGCCCACAAAGTGTAATGCAAAGAAATGGCTCCTAATGAAAACAGCAGGACCAGCGAAGGTAATCCCTGTCACACTGCTCTGGACGTGACTCACATGAACATGTCATCCAAGCAGTCAAGAGTTCATGCAAAAGCTCCAATGACAAGGATCACGTGGGCAATAAAGCAAACAAACACCACAACTGTATAGAGGAGACTGTGCCAGTCTCTATTCACGGGGGCTGTGTTCAGACAGCAGCTCTGCTCACATTGTTACTGCAGCTGTAACACTCACTGGCTAACTGCTAGGACGGCGTCTTCTGGCCTGATAAGCGCTCACTGCTACTCTCACTCTCTACTGCTAGGACGGTGTCTTCTGGCCTGATAACTGCTCACTGCTCTCCAGGAACAAGCACAACAGACTCATTCCTCAAGAAGCACAACACAGATGACGAACTCACAGCACATGCAAGGTCAAACAGGTCTGATGTTAGCAATATGAAAACACACAATCAAAAACAGCAGAAAATGGTAGGATTATGGTCAGACTGGATGCCCTCTTTAAAGCCGGCTTTGGCAGCTAATCACTTTATAAACTAACAAACATGGGGGCGGGGGGGGGGGGGGGGGCGATTGTCTAAACACGAAGCGGAAAAACAGAGTCTGGCCAAAAAGAAAAGAAGA
>JAACJT020000001.1:38725355-38781957 GCA_009936485.2 Gymnarchus niloticus | reverse complement strand
GCAGGCTTGACAACAGCTATTTTTAGTGATTTTGGTACATAACCAAGACTTAGTGATGAGTTAATCAAATTAAGTAACTTAAGTAATAGATGGAGCAGCCTCTTTTAACAAGCCCTTTTACCCTTTTACAAGGGTTTTAGGATCAGTTGGGTTTTAGTTTGTATTGGGTTGGGTTGGATTGTGTTTTACTTTATTTACTTCATAAACATCTAAGCCACAAAAAGAAGTCCGTTCAGTCCTGGTGCTTATTATCAGTATTGCAGGTTTGTCTTGCTTTAACAACACGTACCAGGACCCTTACAGATGAACTGCTTGTGTTCTGAAAACATCCTCTCAATAACATGCAAGACAGAACAGCTGACAACCCAGATAAGTGTGTTCCAGGGCCGTATGAGACTAGTATAATTTGGGCTAATTACTACTAATTACAGAGGTCACATTTGCTTGAACAGCAGTATGGTTATATTTACAGTACATAATATCAATAATAAAAGGCATCTGGGGTGGAGCCTAACATGGCATAGCATAACCGAGCACCTCAAAGCTAAATGAATGCCAACCTTGTGCATTTGATACTTAGGACAATCAACCTTGCTTGGTTAAGGTTTAATTCATCTGTTTTGCTATTCCAGTTCAGGACCTCCTTATAGGTGGATGCAAGTGTATCTGACAAAGCGCTGGGATGGAGCGGTGTGCTATAGACAAGACATGATTTTTTTTTTTTTTGCATCTGGAAAATCAACTGGGCACAAAAGAGCATGTTAGCCCCAACCAGGATTTACAGAAGGCTCAGTGGTGTTTAGCTCATCAGTTTAGTGCAACTTAAGCCACTTTGCCAAACTACCCAACTGTTTGAAATGTATAAAAACTGAGCTACTCAGGGACTTCAGAAAGCAGCTAAATATTGTAAATTAAAATAACACAACGTGAATAAGCCAGTAAATTAATTCCCCCAGTGTGTCTCAGTGGTACAAGGGATATTTATACATGTTACAGATTCAAAGACTCATACAGACTGAAACACAGGGATGCCTGACATCTTCCCATCTGTCAGACTGTTTCAACTCTTCAAACTTTGCTGAACTAAAACCTGTATTTTCTCAGAGTAAAGTTTCTATACTTAGGAATGCACCTAGGCACCTATCATCTGAAACAAAGAAAAAAGAACCTAATTGAAGATTTTCTGGTTGTCTTGGATTCATGCCTGAATCTCATCTGACACTTTTAATTTTGAGCCTGAGTATGGTGAACGCATCTGTCAGTACAGTGAGTTGAGCTGAAACCTGAAGCTCTCCCCTGGCCTTTCGATTGGCGGAACGGAAATGCAGCTTGGATCATCTGGTGATGCCACCTGTGCCGGTGCTCTGCCCCTTCATTTACAGATCAGCTGGCTGCTAAACGGTGGATTGACACACAGCCCACCATGAAGATGAATGGATGCGGCCTGGCCCTGTTTCTATACCTGTTTTCTGCAAGTCTGGTAAGAGCCATTCTTATTCCTAATGGCTTTCAGTTGAAGGGCACGTTTTCTTTTCCTCTCTCTGCAAAATATTCTTTCTCTTCCGACTTGTATAAATCTGGTTATATAAAGCTGAATATACTGTATGTGGTACATCTGCTGAAATTATATAAGCCTACATTTTTTTTAATAACATTTTATTTAAAACTTAGCTATATTAGGCTGAGAGCTACACTAATGTTATTTTTCAAGGAACCCTAAAAATGCAAAATGTATTAAGCACTAGAGAGGACAAAAACAATTACTGGTTGTCTAGTGATAAGGTAATCTACTCACTTTTGTATACTTCAGTACTGTAGTAGTAATTTCAGTATTTTCGTGCCCATGCTTTGGAGTCCATAACATTTTACTTCAATTTTGCAGTTTTCCAGAGTTGATTTTTAGTTATTAAAATGTGAATTTAAAAAAAAGACATGAATCAAGAGGGAAAGTGGTGCATCAGCATTTGACTGATTGCTTTTGGACACACACCAGAATCTTTAGCAACACCAGGGAAAACCGCTGAACAGATGTTGACCTGTGTCAGCAAACAGCACACACATCAGTTTGTATGTCAGTTTCGTTCATGAAGTCTCAAAAGGTTCCATCCATCCAGCTATGTATTTACTGGTTGTTGTGCTATGGATAAAGTACCAACAGCGTGTGTGAGGGCTCACAGGATTCGGCATTCCGTCATAACATTGGTGATGACTTATTACCCTTACACATCCCTGAACACAGTTTAGAAACCTGATACATTGCAAAAATAGAATGTTTTCATTATTTGACAACTAAACTTTTGTCATGGAAATTGTCTGAGAAATAAAGGGCCCAGCCAGATGGCTACAAATAAATTCTTTACCCATGACACTGAGGAACACTTTAAACAGTTTTTATGCTTGAGTTTATACAGTACAATATAATACAATACATCATATTAATACAGTTATACAGATTTGTACTATCTCGGAAATGTGAGGCAGGTTTGCTGTCACGGGGTGGACTTTTTGCTACCTGGTGTGGCTTCTGTTTTTGTACTACTACATACAGCATTCAGATTATGACCATTACAGATACTAAAAACATCATTTTATAAAATGTACCACAGTAGACAATAAGGACCATCAGCTGTTTAGGAACTCAAAACTAACTCCCTCATGCAGTCTGACAGTGCTGTTTAAAGCCAAGTAGGTACCACTGCTGCCTCTCATCTTCAGGGTTGAGGCCTTGAATCCTTTCAAGTGCTTTTACTCAGGATGCTCTGCTTTCCTCCCACATTTGGGCTAACCGGTGTCTCTATTTTGCCAGTAGTGTATGATTATGTGTGCACTGCAATACACTGGTATGCTGTCCAGGGAGCAGCCCTGAATTGCGCCCTGTGCTGCTTGGGATGCGTTGCAAGCCTCCCACTCAGTATAAGTGTTAAGAACATGGATGGATGGATTGATTGATGGATGCAGCAAAGTAACCTCCTATAAAAATGAGCTATCAATTTCAACTGAGGATTTTTCAAATTTTCTATTGTAATAGCACATACTGCTCCTGCAAAGCAGAAATGACCGCACTGTCACCATACATTCCAGTACTCCAAACAAATAATGGCAGTCACAAGTGGTCTGAGGGGACCGAATGTTGTCCTCCCTGCATCTAGCTTAACTACTGTGATGGGTGGTCACTGTTTTCATAGCGTTCAGATGGCCTGTTTTCCTTCTCTGACAGCTCTCCATTTTGGCTAGCCCAGAGGAGAACAAGAACAAAACAGAACAAAACACAAAGGGGCATCAATATGAGGAATTTTCCAGGTACAAGATCAGGAATGCTCAGTTTGAATGCTACCAGAAGATCATGAAGGACATTAACAGGACACGAGAAGGTAAAACACTCAGGAGTTGATGCTCAGCCCATGTCATCTCATGTGGAAATCATTGCAGTTGAACACAAAGAGATCATGTTGGAGCTGCTAATCTCACTGTCTTTTCACAAGAAGTCAGTGGGATTTGTTCCAAGTCCTCAGTCAGGAGAGGAGGTGGACCATAGCTGATCATCAACATACAATAGTAGATGACCTCAGAATCAATGCAGATGCACAGCAAGGGAGTGAGGAACAATCCAACTAGGTGCTACAGCATACAAGGCTTTCCACATCACCATGTTTTCAGGGTAGGGTACCAGTATTACTGTGAGGTTGGTCATGGATCCAGAATCAAGTGTGGAAAAATCACCTGGACAGACACTGTTTGAGATTCATGCATTCCATTTAAATAAGAAATTTTTCCTTGATTTGTTAAGACATTGGACTCAGTCTAATCAGCCGTTCAGACAAACGGTCAAGGCAGAAATCAAGGGCGGCTCAGGAATCACACACCTGGATCACATATCTTCCCATAAGGAGATCCATAATAGTTTTCCTCCATGCCGCCAAAACAGGGACCATGTGTAACCGGACCTGGGATGGCTGGCTGTGCTGGGATGACACTGAGGCTGGCGTCACCTCACATCAGTTCTGCCCAGACTACTTCAATAACTTTGACCCTGCAGGTGAACCCGGAATTATTGATACCCTGCTTTATCAAGAAGATCCTGAATGGATAAATACAGTTGTTGCCTAGACATGCGTCAAGGTGGTGAAATCCTACAGGAAGGCTAGCTCGATTTATTACCCATTGTATCAATGTCAATGAGTGTGGCAGTTAATCAGACAGAGCAAACAAGAATATGTACTATACAGTCAGGACAAGCAAAGATCTATAACCTATTTAAGAGTAAAACATAAAAATGTAAAAGTCCAAAATGACAGAGATGTGCATTCGTAATCTTTACCATGTGTTTGGCTTTAGAAATGGTGACAAAGATCTGCACGGAGAATGGACATTGGTTCAAACACCCTGAAAGTAACAGAACCTGGAGCAATTACACCAGTTGTACCAAAAGCGTCATTGAAGGCAGAATGGTACATTTCAGAGCAAGATCTCCATTACGCTCCCAAAAAAACATAAATTAAATGTAACCTAAAACCATATAATCGAAACGTTCATGTGCTATGATGAATACCGGGTAACAGAACATTTGATTATTTGTCTTTTGCAGACTGCGATGAATTTGTTATACTTAGCTCTGATTGGACACGGATTGTCACTGATATCTTTGTTCATTTCACTGGGGATCTTTTTCCATTTCAAGTAAGTAAAGAAAAAAGACTTAAACCTTTCAGAATGCAAGTCTTGTTTATATGATGCTTCAAAAACCTTTGTGTACACAAATCCCATTGAAAAGTATGGAGTTTATTTTAATTTTTAATGTTGATTGAATCAGTACATTAATTCTGTTTCATCTTTGCAGGAGTTTAAGTTGCCAAAGGATAACTCTGCATAAGAACCTCTTCTTCTCATTTGTACTGAACTCCATCGCCATAATCTGGTTAATGACTTCCACTCACAACGATGAGTTAGTGCAGCAAAACCCAGTGAGTGTCATTTTGGCAGCTTTAAATATGCCTGGGACTTCATCATGAATGATACCCATCTACCACATTTTAGTTGTTACTGTTTTGCATAAAGGTATTTTAAAATATTTGCCATATTAATAAGGATACCTAATAATTGGTTTTAACTGGCACATTTTGATTTTTTTTTTTCTGTTAAACCAGACCAGCTGCAAACTATCCATGCTTATCCACCTCTACCTCTTTGGCTGCAACTACTTCTGGATGCTGTGCGAAGGAATCTACTTGCATACCCTCATAGTGGTGGCAGTGTTTGCTGAAAAGCAGCATTTGATGTGGTACTACCTTCTGGGATGGGGTGTGTATATGCTGTGCTGCCATCAAGTCGACTGGACTCACATTAACAGCAGTCTGACTAAGATTTGAATTCCTCCTCCAGGATTCCCTCTGATACCAGCCTTGATCCATGCAGTAGCCCGCAGTTACTACCACAACGATAAGTAAGTAAGAGCAACCTTTCTGGTTTAAGGTTCAGCCGCTCACTTTAATTTCACTTACTGATGGAGTGGTGGGTTGGAGATACCAGGCTGAGAAGAGAGAAGAAGATATAGAATGTAACTTTATCAGCTGCACCCCTGCAAGCAAATATATTTGCTTTAAGATGTCACAGACATCAAAGGCTTTCATATTCAGCTGCAAGGCTGGTGCTTGCCACAGCCTTGAAGCCGTTCAGATTCTGCTTATGGACAAATCTGTGCAAATTTAAACAAAGGAAAGACTTTAACGACTACATCAAATGCTAATCCTGGCTTCGTTCCACGCAGTTGCTGGATCAGCTCTAATACATCACTGCTCTACATTATTCACGGACCCATCTGTGCCGCTTTATTGGTAGGACTCCATACTTTGTCTTGTTTTCCTTTGCCTGTAATTGAACAAGCTACAGACCTGTTAAATATGTAAGCTCAAAATACCTCTTTCTGGAAAACAAGGACAGATTTTCTGAGGGATCAGGTTAGCTCTCGTAACTTAAAAACATTAGGAAGGTCAACATTTTGATTGAATTTTGGATGTCATCAATACATTTCATTAGACCAAATTTCCTGCTTTTTGATCTTTTGGGAGTGAGTTGAATTTTTTTTTTATTCTGTGAACCTGTGTCAATAGCCACATTTTCAAAGAAAATAGTCAGATCATAATGTCAACACATAACTGGGATCAAATTTGCTGAAATTAATCACTGCTCTTGGTCCTTTATTCATATGTTATGTTCATCTGCTGGAAAAGGTTCTAACTTCACAAGTCCATTATAATGTGTCTTTTCAAAGCCTAATACCTCAAATAAACTGGCAAGTTTTAGAATATTCTCTGATTATTATATAGTGCCTTTAAAGAATGTGCTGTGGTTCTCTCACTTTTCTGCTGTCTGATCCTGGTACTGCTCTTCACAGGTTAACCTGTTCTTCTTGCTGAACATCATCCGTGTTCTCATCACCAAGCTGAAGGTGACACATCAGACAGAGACCAGCCTGTACATGAAGGCCGTCCGGGCCACGTTGATTCTGGTGCCGCTTCTGGGGATCCAGTTTGTGCTACTGCCGTACAAGCCCCATAGTCGTGTAGCATCTGAAGTCTATGACTATATTATGCACATTCTAATGCATTACCAGGTGAGAGTCACCGTTGATAAACTGTCACCTTTATATACGACATTCAGGGTTAAATATGCACATGACCTTTCAGTTTTTCTATAAAACATTTTTAACTCTTACATAAAGTTACCTTGGCCTTCTGTTTTATATACAAATTTTTTAAATTGGTATACATTTTGTAAGTTAATGAAATGGGACACTTTTTGTAAAGTCCTGTGGATATTGACTGACTCTGGGTTGATTCTGGTGAGGATATTTTGTAGCCTGGCAGTGCTGACTAAATTCACTTTTAATGAAAGGCTGTATCAAAACCTGCTTCGCAAAATACATTTTATCTAATAGTGTTCATCTTCCTCCTCACTAATTTTCAGGGGCTGCTGGTGGCCACCATATTCTGTTTCTTTAATGGCGAGGTAAATTTAATAAACTTTTTCCCCCCATGAATGTACAGCCATTACCCCCAGTGCAGCACTAATTCCAGATTCTGCAGAATGATCTTCCATTTGGAATTCAAAACTGGAACTGCAAATCTGCAGATTTCAAAGTTCTGTATGATCTTCTGAGTAATGGAATCCTTTGGGCCATAGGTGCAGCAATCTGGGTGTGGCATTAGCAAACGGTAACAGATGATTTTTAACATTTAACGCCACTTTCCCCAGTAGAAATTAAACAGCTCACTTTTATGCTACTCGTTAATACTTACTGCATTTGTCCTCAAAATTTGGGATTGTAATATGTAGATTCATGCAAGGTGTCTTGCACTAGACTCAAGATAAGTTATAACTCCAGCTAACTGAGTGAAGGTTACAGTGACAAAATGTTTCAGTGAGCTGATCCAGTTGCAACACTATCTACAGGTGCAAGGGGTTCTGAGACGACACTGGAACCAGTATCGCATCCAGTTTGGTACTCCCTTGGCTCACCCAGATGCCCTGCGTTCAGCATCCTACACGGCCTCCACCATTAGTGATGTGCCTGGCTGCTACAGCATCGAAAGCTTGACGGAACACTTTAACGGGAAAGGCTTCCATGACACAGAGACTGACATCTTCAAATCAGAGAGCCCCTTTGCCTGAAGGCTCAGCTGATGCAGCAGAGCGGAAGCCAACTACAGAACAGAGACAGTCACATCAGTGACATCAAATACCGCTCTACATTTAGATATGACAAGAGAGGATATCCTGATATTAAAAATCAAGTACATGATAGAAGATACTAACATGAAAGCAGAGGGCTGGTCATTCTAATGGCAGTTTCTTTATGAATGACTGAACACTGGGATCTGTGTTTCTGCTTTTCCATAAATAGATCATATATCCTGGCACCAGTCTTCTAAGTCCATTACCCATCCAAACATCCATTTAAAGAGATATAACTGCTATTTATAGGACTGGCTGCACCTTGTATGGTTCTGTATTTGAAACAAAAACCACTGTGGAGTATCAAATATGAGAGGATGTGAAGGGCAGAGTGGAAGCACTGGATCTACACCAATGCACCTTGTCAGCTCCCAACGGCCTTCAGTAGCGATGTTAGCATCTCAATCACTTATCTTTAACATATTATCCTTCACTGCCTTTTTTGACAGTTGTGATTGTTTGACTGAAATGTGGAACCTAATTTCCAGTCAAATCAATCACTTTTTTGTGTAGAATTTTCATCTCATTCTTAGTATTATTAGGTGCCATCTGGTCACCATAAAGCTGGAATTCCTATAGAACTTTTGTCTTTGTCTTCTTGTTCCCCAAAGGTTGTGGTGATAGATGGACTTAACTTGTTGTTAGTCATCCTTGTCCTCTTACAAGCAATGTCTCTCTTGGCTACTGGATCCTTTGTTGGTGATAATTGTTCAAAGGCAAAAGCTGTCTATAACTTCAAAGCCTGAACCATCAACAGCAAAGTTGGCAGCAGATCCTATCGTCATAATGTTTGGTTTTCCAGTGATAACATACACATGGCTTAACTGTAAGTCTTCAAAGAATCATACCTTTGAAAAAATGTGTTTAAATAAGAGAAATTATTTCTACTGAAGCATCTTAGTGATTTGCTTGTGAGGCTAAGAGCATTAACATTGTTTTTATCAAATTAGCTGCACAGTGCTGTGATGCTAGGTTTTTTGATGGCAATGAGTTGAGAGTTTCTGCTTTCTTGGACAGCTAGCTTCCTGGGTTCAGGCCTTATCTTTAGGTCTAGTGTGTATGACTTGTATTTCTAACTGCTCATGTGGGTTTGGTTTTTGTCAGCAGGGGACAGAGAATATTGGCAGCTCTCCTGACATCTGGGATGGGCTCTGCATTGACGCAACTCAAATGGAATAGAATAGTTTTGGGAAAATTAACTTGATTGAGTTTTACAATCCAATTTGATTCATTTCATTTTGTCTTGAACATCTTTCAGCAGGGATAGCCCTATCTTTCTACAAATGTGAACTGCAGTGTATATATATATATATATATATATCGATGTTGAATACCCTTGTACTCAAACAATTGACATCAGCACTCTGTCCATCTCTGTACTAGAAAACATGACCTCGTCATATAATTCTGAAATTAATGAAGCAATGAAACTTCCTTATGACATTGACGTTGTACATGTTCTGCGCATATTAATGAAGCATTCAACTACATACACTAAAATCATATTTCTGCAGTAAAAAGCTTAAATGAGATGGTACAGGGGTTCTAAAACTAAATAAAGTAGCATATGGCTGTCTATACTTTTGAGCTTCAGTTATTCAAATTACCAGCTGACTATGGTGATAAGCTTTTTATCACCTTTGCCAAACAGTTTGTACTTGGACATTTTTTGATGCTTATCAGAAAGTGTTATTATTGCACTGATTAAATTCTGTGCATTTTTTGTTACCTTTTACAGTCAGTTAAATGTATATATTCATTTAATAATGGAAAAAAAACATGAGGTTTGAAAATCAATGACTATCAAAGCCAAAGTTCCTGTTATCATTCTTTATGCTGGTAGCCCTGTAATACATAGCAGACTGTCTCTCTGAACCCGATCACAGCAGAGCTTAAAGCTTTCACACTGGCTTTGACTAATAGAGCCATTCACAGGAAGTCCTTTTCATACCTTATCCACAAGGTCTTTCCTGTGTGGCCAAGCCATGGATATTTAGGGCACATTGTGAGCTTTTGTCACCTGTACAGGATTTATCTTCTCTTCCTTGAGTTGTTTTCAGAAGAAACAACCAATCAAGTTGTTTTTATTTATTTTAAGTCGAAATGCTGGAAAGAACTCTGGCCACATTCAGAAGTTGTAAATATGATTGTATGTCAAGGTCAAAGGTTGGTTGCGTTTGCGTGTGTGCATTTCACGTATGTATATTTATACCTATATGTTATATTACATGTACAGATAAACAGACCTGCCAGAGTGTACACTAACATGTAATCTATTTATGATCACATGGAACACCAAGTCCCATGTGAATTTTTTTTTTTTTTTTTTTTTTTTTTTTTTTTTTTTGAGGAAAAATCTCACATCAATTGCTATAAAATGCTGCATAGATTTCAGTCTGGAAACTATTAAGGTGTAGACGTCTGGTTCCGAGTCTGAATTCAGTCTGAGCTTGAATGTAATTACATTAAAGCCGACACAGATCAGTCATCTCTGTGTGGTCACAGGCGAGAGGAGTTGGAGGGTGCAGGGTTTTTCAGGAAGTGTTCTTCTCGGTGTGGAATGTTAATAGAACTGACAAAAGTTTAACAATCAGAAATGCATATTCTGCATGTAATCCTCTTACATATCCAATTCACTTGGACATAATACCAGCACTATGGCATGTAAGCAACGAAAGGAGTTCTGCGCATCAAGGCCAAACAGTCAGCACCAATTGACTTGCAGCACAGCCGTGAGACTGTCACTTGCATACCATGGCGTTGCTCCACCACAACAAGCCCCTTTCACATGGGGACTGACACTGTGCAGTGAAGACTCTGTGGATCTTTATCGCTATACTGTATTTCAGTCTTAAATGGGACTCCCTCCTAGGTCCTCCTCTGCTGTATGAATGTAACTGACCTGTATTAGTGGTAAAGGGTTTTGCAGGAATTTGGTTGATGATGATTTGTGTATTATCACACTATTATAAACCATTATCAGAAAACACCCCAAGTTTTGCATGATTATCTCTTTTCACAAAAAAACGGCATCGATATTTGATTACAGTTACATTTCCCCGGTTGATTACATTTAATGAATGACACTGCAGCATACCAACCATCTGAAAGTGGCTTGAACCACTCAATTAACTAGATAAAGCATGTCTACGTAATTTCAGCCAGTTTTACATTGCCCTGGAATAGGCCTTACTAATAAATCTTGCCTATTATCATGGCAATATAAGCCCTAAGAGAGATTTTAAATTTTTGCAATGCACTGAAAAATACCATACTCTGATCAATAGGGTGAGTAAACTTTGAATGCAAGGCCAATGGACTAAATCACCATATAGCACAACAGATTGTAATGATTGTTAATTATATTCACGAACAACAAAACCATAGACAAAAGACAAGAGTAGCTGTAGTGCAACAAAAACATTAGTCAGTGATAATCTTCAGAGAACCACATGAAGAAAAAGGCCATGGGCTTAATTACACCCAAAATACTGTAGTTTATAAAAGACTCATTCCAGCTAGGAAGGAAACATTCAATGGCAATTAAAGATTAAATTAAAGATTCAATAATGGTAATATAATTAAATACAATGGAAAATATATATTTTGGGATGTCTACTAGGTCAAGTCTGTTTTAGGTGAAAGGAGTATGGGGTCAGCCCATTTCAGACTCTAAATATGAATGTTGAGGTGATAGGAGGAAGTGTAAACTGGTCTGCCAAATCAGATGATTCTTTTTAAAAGGCATGAGAGACTACTCCTAGGAGTGAAACACAGTATTACATCTGCTCTATACTAGCAGTCTTTCTCTAATGTAAGACTCAGCACAAACCAAAAATAACGAGTTAATTTATTAGTTTGCCAGTTTCCCCTCATCGCTATAATCAAAGATGAAATTGATATTACAGCATTATTTTGGTTGTTTAATGATCACTACAAATATTGAATGCTTAAAGAAGTCCCTCTTCACAGATCTGCTCAAATAGTAATGCAAAATTGACATCAACTGTTCACCACTGGACACCTATAAACATGGACCCACCAACTGACAGACTATATGTACTAGTTTGATTGGATAAACAGCAATGAAAACATTCATCATTCAACTAGTAATCCAGTACAGGATCACAGTGAGCCTTTAGCATACCCCAGATAGTACAGGGTAAAAGGCAGGACACAAAATAAACAGGACACCAGCCCAATGCTGGACACACACTATGGGCAATTTGGAGATGCCAGCTGGCCTGACTTCATTGTTTTGGACTGCAGGTGAAAACCAGAACACCCATAAGCAACCTGTACAAAATGTAAAGTGCACAGCACAGAGCAAGCTGGAATTCAAACTCCACCCCTAGAGATATGATGCAATGCCAGCCTCTGCAGTGCTCTGAACCATGGTAAACGTGATGCAGTTTGTTTGCAATGGCTTGCATTGGTGTTAACATTAGCGCTGGCCATTGAAAAAGCAAGTATACCTGCATGAGTATTAAAAGCAGAGCCTGGAAACAAGGCATTGTTTCTAAGCCTTGTGATGACCATTAAACCTTTTGACTGTGAGTCTATCAGTAAACAATAGAAATTTTTCTGGTCCCTCCTGAGAATGGTTAAGGAACTTCCTTTTTCAGAAAGATAGTGGAAAGCTGTTCTTTTTTTAACCTTGAAAGCTGACATGAAATGCACTTAGCCAAAGCTCCAGCTAAGTGACCTCAATTGATAAAAATCACTGAAATATAAAAAAATTTCAGAGTAAAACTCAAGTGCAGGCACAACCAAATCCCAGATGGTTTTTTTTTCTTTAGAGAAAAACAGCTTACCCGGGATGTTTGATTATTGTTACTATTATTATCCTTTTATATAACTGAAGTCTGTTTATGTGTCTCACCAATTCATCCTCTTCATAATTAATATCAAGAAATTCTTCTACTAAGTTTACTAGTGCCGAGAGCCAAAAGTTTCACCTAACCTATTGAGCATGATGCAGATTTTATTACTATGCTGTTTATGTGCTCAAAGCCTCTTATGAAAGATATGATTCTTCCAATTTATAAAGCACTTGTGGACTTGAGTAATTCAGGTGTCACGTTTTGCTGATGTTTTGTGGAATTCAAAACAGAAGCTATTCACTGTCGTGTCTTTGCTCCCTCTATGCATGGTTGTTTTCCTATGATGCAGCCTCAGTGACATGGCGTGAGAAACCTTCATCACTCAAGGGCACAGATCTCACAAGAAGTCCCGCCAGGCCGCTCCGGCCCGCACACACATCACAAGGCCGACCAGCCGGCGAGACACAGTGCCAACACTATTTTCTTACAGATGACGGATGAGATAACGTTGCTCTTTCCTTTGTTGTTTTTGGTTCTTGTTATGATTTTAACATTTAGACACATGCACTTAAAGACTCTAAACACAGAAAACACCACATTTACCACTGAACTTTTTAGCATATTGATGGAATAACTCTGAACCAAAATGAATATTTCTACACAGTTTCATCGACGGGCCATCCTATCTCAGGTTCTTGATGATCAAGGCCTGCGGAGCTTTTGAAATGTCCCATGGGAGGGAGTATGTACTCCGCATATGGGAACTGTCTGCATTCCCAAACGTTTGTAGCACGTTATACTCCAACTTCAGGGATGAATCCAGGCAGAACAATCCAATTCTTTAAGGGCTGCTCAGTTTGCCACCTTTCCTTCTATTGTGTTAAACCATCAACCCTAATTCCTTGAGGTTGCAATGCCATTCCCTACTGCAAATTTCTAGATCTCTGGCTCAGTTTTCATTATGAAACAACATTTCTATGGAAAGATAATCTGCATTCATTCATACACGTTAAACTTAAGAGCAAAAATTACTCAGAGGCTACTTCAATCATTTCCTTTTCCTTATTCTTTTCTTAAAAGGTCAAGGATTACTTTTGCGTAAGTAAAGAGACTGCCTGTGTCAGACTGAAGGCATGAGGGGCACGGTAATCATCCTCAGTGGTCACAGAAGGATCTCAGGACTCTGTCTGCAACACACTGCCTCATGATCTGATGGGAACATCCTTTGTAACTAAAACTCCAGACTGTAGGAGTGAAGGTTTCCCAGGCCCTGCCTTTGTTGCTCCTCACACTAAAATAATTGCTTCCAAACTAATTCCCGTTAACACATCCCTTTCTAATCAAAGACATTTGCCGGCTTCTAGACAAAAGCACAGCGTGGAGCTTGGAAAGCTGCACTGCACTCAGAACATCTGGGTTAAACCATCCCCTCTTTCTCCGCACTGGCACACCCAGAGCAGCTGCCCGCGAGTGCTGTTTAACCAAAACATCCATCCACAAACTGCACAGCACTAACACGTCTCCTTCCAAGTCCTCTTACTCCCAGCCCAATCTCTTTGAAGCCACTATAAAGAGCTGTCATACCGATTCAGTCTCTGCATAGGCCAGCACTTCGGTTCTCTGTCAGACTCATTAGAAAGCTGGATCACCCCAAAAATAAGCAAAATACAATGACAACTACCATTTTCCAAAGTGGTGTAAAGGAAAAAAACTTTGGAAAGCTAGGTTCACCAACTCGCCCTTATTCTGGAAAGTTAGGTTCACAGACACCTTTCCCAGAGACGCTCAGAGACAATCCAAGACGTAAAGCAACTGTCTGCTTTTGGTAGGTGCTAATCAACCATGAAACAGCATTATTTGATTCTCTTTCTTTCTAGTCATTCAGCTGATGTGCAGATAAACGGTTGTTAATGGGGCCTGCAGAAAATGGGGCTTCTTCTACATCCTGGGATAATTTATATTTAAGGGTGGGCAGGACTATGAAAAATCCACCATTTTGATAATTCCAAGCAGAGAGAGTGAAGGAAAATTGCATGTTGAAAATAAAAAAAAGATGGAATTGCATGACCAGTTCTAAACTGTCATCTTTATAGCACACAGATAGAAACCCATCTGGTGTCAGCCAGCACTAGGAGAAATGGTGGGTGGGCGCTTAATGAGTTTGCTCCCCTGCTTAACACAGGATGGGAAGGCGCCGTTGTGTGTTTTCTGTTCACCCGTGTCTAAGACAGGAGAGGAAATGGCAAACAGGGAGGGCCTCTGGCTATTAAAGTCATCATTGAGACCTTGCTGATGGTTCACATGTA
The DNA here is from genome assembly GCA_009936485.2 of Gymnarchus niloticus. Classification (NCBI taxonomy): domain Eukaryota; kingdom Metazoa; phylum Chordata; class Actinopteri; order Osteoglossiformes; family Gymnarchidae; genus Gymnarchus; species Gymnarchus niloticus. The sequence continues at coordinate 38,767,097 of JAACJT020000001.1, read as the reverse complement.
CATTTTGGAGGGAAGCCAACATAACTGCCCTAATTTCCATATCTGAAGAGAGTTAAGACTTCTGTCACGTAACATACAGTACTAACCAACTGCCAGCTACTGATATACAATACTGATTCTGCCCAGGGAAAAACAAAAATTTGCATCTGAGATTTCAATGACTCTTCAGAGTAGAATACTTAAGCAGTAAATATTAGGCACTTTCTCAGAATCGGGGTCACACGATCTTACTGAATCATCATTCGGAATCATCTAAATGCAAGATTCCATTAGAAAATTCAAATGGGTCACTATAAATACATATTTTACAAAACAACTTTAATACTGAAGCCCATGTGATAGCCTTTGCATGCATCTGAACCTGCTTAGAGAGTCCTAGACCATATACAAACAAGAGGGATGAGAAACGTCATATACACACAGTTCTTCTGGATTAAAAAAAATCTTAAAACCCCAGGTGGGGGCTGGCTGGGGGCCACAGCTGTGATCAGGAACAGTTATACAACCCCATGTGACACGTGTAGTGTAACACTCACTATCAGAAACAGTGACTGTCAATCCATCATCACAGTCTTCAGTATCAACAGTGCAAACAAGTGTGCAGATTTCTCCATACACATCCCTAGCTGTGCACACGTGTCACTCTAAGGTCACGCGATGACGTGGAGATGGGCTGAACCCAGAGTCTGTCTTGTCTTCTTGGCCGAAACATGTAACACAGACAGCAGATGAGAGAAGCACGGGAATAAGGCCAAGTTTGAACTCCACCCCAAGTTTCAGCGGTTGCCATGGAGTCAGGAACAGGATACGTGAGCACTCATACGGTGTGCTTCCTGACCATAATCATGCAAGGGTAGCAACGACTATCACATGGCCCAGTGCAAGAAAAAGAGCAATAAAAGCAAATATAATCAGATTTAACCAGCATTTTCAACTGAATAACGAATAACGATACATGATTCATAACTTAATTCTGAAGGAACCATTGCCTAAAACATGGTAAATGAGGCACTCTCCATGTTGGGTGTTAGTACTCCAGCTGTCACATTCTCAGAGATTACTGACTGAGAACATCTGAAAGTGGAGAGGGGCTCAGCATGCGTGAGAGGCCTGAGCAGCTCCTGGGTACAGCCTCTTACAGTTGCCTCTTTCTGAACGAGGGGCTCAGCATGTTTGGGAGTGTCACAATGACGACAGAGCAGGCAGGGGGACGCAAGTGCAGTGAAGAGATTTTATTAGCGCTGTTAATGTTAAAGCATTAACGCTTGTGATTAATCTGGAAACCTTAATGTTTTATTTTGTTTTTAAGGCAAATTAATCATATACACTGATCCCAACATTATAAGAAGACTTCCTCCCATAATTCTACCGCGTATTCTTTCCCTTTAGTTGCTATCACTGAAAAGCGAGGCAAATGAAATGACTGAGGAGACGTCCCCTGGTGCGCTTAATGGCAAATTTCGTTTTGAAAAGCTTGCAGATGGAACTTTGGATAAAACCAAAGTTGTATGTACATACTGCAGTGATGAACTGTCTTTCCACTGGAGCACAACAAGTCTGAAGTACCATCTTCGGGCAAAGCACGTATTTGCAGATGCTAGCAAAGATGCTGGCACTGCCACAGCATCGAGGGCAGTTCGTCAAACTGCAGTAGCAGAATGCGGCAAGCAAAATATCAACAAAGCGACAACTAAGTTAACCAATGCAGTCGCTAAATGGGTCGCCAAGGACTGCAGGCCTATCGACATCATTGAAGACCAGGGACTTCAACTGATTATACAGATCACCTCAGGTGACCCGTCATGCAAAATACCTTTGAGGGGAAATATTGTCATAAGAATTCATGAATTGTATGGCATTGAAAAGGTGAAGAAAGCAGAGCTGTTGGCACAAGTTGCATGTATTGCACTAACTGGAAATCAATGGAAATCAGTAAGTAGCCGTAACTACCTTGATGTAACGGCACATCTAATCGATAACCAATGGCAACTGTACTCGTTCGCGTTAGGTGTGGTGGAAACAGAGGAATGGCATTTTGCTGAAGCCTGCACTAGCCAGCTTACTGAAGTAGCGAAGGGGTGGGAAATAATGGAAAAAGCAACCACAATAGGAACAGATAGTGCTCATAAGATGATCGCGGCAGCAAGGCGTCTACTATTCAAACACTTGCCCTGTGCAGTGCACATTATACAGAGGGTAATTACAGTGGCTCTTCATGACAGCAGGTTTGTCGATACACTAGCAAAGTGCCATGGATATTGAAGGCAGTGTCAAGCACTCCCTCAGACTTTCCCAATTGTAATTCAGAAATCATCAAAACCAAGATGTTATGTTAAAAAAAAGTATGATTCCTCTTACCAGTTTGTCATGCATTTCTTTGTTCCAAGACTACACATGTAAGCCTATTTGTTTCATTTTCCAAAAAATATAAGCAAATACTGCCATTTTAAACTTGTCATTAACCATGATTAATCACAACCTATTATTGTGATTAACTGGATTCATTTTTTTAATCGATTAACACCACTAGATTTTATTAATAAGAAGGAAGGTGAGCAGATGTGAAATCGGCGATCTCAGGGCAGAATCTGGTGACCAGGCGAGGTGGGTCTAAAACCAGGTAGGTCAATCCTAGGACGGGGGTCAAGAGGGTAAACACAGCAGGAGATAGCAGGGAGTGTGGGTTTGGATAAGCACAAAAATACAAGGAGAGGATCAGACATGAAAACACCACAACACAAAGTCCCTCCAATTGCTCAGTAACACACGCTAGGCAGTGCTATGCTTCGCAATAAGAATCCTGCTTTGTCACGTATATAAAGGTAAGACTAATGCCCTGCAGCAGGTAAATCAGCATACGTGACAAGGAGGCCTGAGCAGCTCGTGGGTACAGCCTCTTACAGCTGCCTCTTTCTGAACGAGGGGCTCACTGTGCGTCAGAGGCCTGAGCAGCTCATGGGTACAGCCTCTTACAGCTGCCTCTTTCTGAACGAGGGGCTCACTGTGCGTCAGAGGCCTGAGCAGCTCATGGGTACAGCCTCTTACAGCTGCCTCTTTCAGAACACATGTATGTCCTATCAAGAGCAACTAACCAAAAATTCTGAGAATTTAATCAATACAGGGTAACACTTAGGCATATCAGAAAATTAGTAGAACCGTGAACAACAAATAAGACTGCTGGTTGGTGTGCCTGGAACACAAATCAATAACAAATCAATAATGCAGAGCACTGACTTGAAAATAAAAATTTTTCAGAGGAGTAAATTTCTGTTGAGGTCACTCTCACTGAAAAAGGGCACAAGTTCTGGACAGCCTTTCTGTGATGGTAGGGAAAAAATAGAACTCACTGGCTTGGTTTCCTTTACTTTACTACTGATTATTTAAGAAAAGCCCATCTCCTAGACCCTAACTAAGAAAGCCATGTCAAATAGATCCCAAGATAGAGGGCCAAGGGAATGTAGGAAATCTATACAAAAAATAACACACCACCCTCTTCGTACATATTCTGGCTACTAATAATTTAAACATGTATGAGTTATGACTAAGAGAAAAATGTGATACTATTCCAATGACTCTGGTATTTTCCAACAAACACTTACCTAATTATGAATGTGGTGTCAGCTGGGAAAAATGAGGAGCAAGTTAAGATACATTAGAAAGAAACAATGGATCACATGGCACTCAACACATACATTCACCCAGTTTGCTTGGACTCTGTATGTGAGTGCACATCCCCTATTGACAGGATGCACACAGAAGTAACACTCTTCTGAGACACAGCAGATTTGGCTTCATCAGATCAACATCATAATCCATCTTCCATAACCAGTAATCCAGTGGTCAGAGTGAGGCTGAAACCCAGGACACATTAGATGGGATGCCATTTCCTCACAGGGCACACATATAACCAGACTCTTAGAGGGAAGAAACACATATAAACATAGGGAGAACACGCAAACTCCACAGCCAGGTGCAGAACTCAAACCTCTATTGGGGGAGCTCTGAAGCCACAGTGGTACTTGGAGAGCCGCTGGGTCACCTAAACATTGCCGGCTCATTTGTTATAAAATATTCAGCTAGCCACCATTCAACCTTTTAAGAGCTTTCTTAGAAAATAAAATTTAAAAAAACTTCCAGTCAACCAATGAACTAAAAGCAGCAATGCGGTTACTGCTATGTTCAACACAACAGCCACACAGGAGAACTCACTTCAGCATCACCAACTCAGCAGTTAACACTGCATCTGTATTAAGAAAGAAACAGTGCAAACATTTTTTTTTGCAGTCTTTCTGGACTTCTGTAGCAAACAACAAGCTTAAGTGCCAACGATTCTGCCATTTTACAAAAACCATTAATCATCCACTTGTAATCAGTCCGTCATTAAAAGCTATAAGTTCAGAATGCAGTCAACTCTCGGACAGAGCAGCATCAATCCAGGTGGATTGTAAAGGCCCCCCGTCATTATCACTGTGGTATTACTGCAAGTCGGCCCTGACCCAGCCAGCACCTTAGCAGAAGGAAGAGGTTTTGATCAAGTAACAAGCTGTCTGCTCAAACAAAGCAATATCTGGCAGTGGCTGCAGCAGGCAAACGGAACTGTGGGAAAGTCACATGATGAATTCCTTTGCAAAAGGGATATAAATGAAAAGCAATCAAGTATTCCCAGGTCACCACAGGTGTGACGGAAACTAAACTGCCCCCCCCCCCCCCAACACCTTGTTCTTCGTGGCAGTTTGACATGTGTGACCACATAACGTGCGACTGTCACCACTGCTCTGACAGGACATGAGATGGCACACCTCACAAAGATAATTCCCTCCTAGGTTTAGAAAAATGGTAATAAAATCACATCAGCTCTGATGCTGAAATGGAAAGGAGCCAGAAGCAACTGCACATATGGTAGAAGCTCAACTGAAAAGCCTGGAAAAGCACTGGGTCTGTTGCCTCAAGAGGACAATGGCTTGACTTCTTGGCTTCAGGAAGGGTTGTGGATGAGTTATGGGCAGGGCTGTACTGCGCCCCAACTGACTGGGGCGACCCGCAATGGGCGGAGCGACAGGAAGCCTGGCGTATCTACTTTATCAGACAGCACAGTTTTTCAGACCCATAAATTTATGGACCCCTGTTCCAACAAGTGATGTCATCAGCAGGGCCTTGGCAGTCTTGTCAGGAAGAAGGCTTCTCAGCTGCGGGCAAATAAAATTAAATTAACCCAACCTAACTCCATGTCAACATCTCTGCGGGAAGAGAGAAGATGAGAGGGTCGCTCTCATCAAAGCCATGGGCAAGGATGATGGTCCCAAGTGGCTGTGAACCTGATGACGAGCAACGATATGTTCTAGAACATTTGAAGTGTTATATTCACTTTGAATATCAGCTAAGTAAAGTGCTAATCTTTGCTACATGACCAGGAACTCTAGCCTAATATGTCAGACTGAAAGGAACCGAGGATGAGGATCAGAGCACTGGCTGGTACTGTTCTGGCACGGTACAGCACTGCACCATAACATTAAGGTTCCTTTTGGCATCGGGGATCACTGGCAGGATGTATAATCATGCCGTGTCATGGTGGGGAAAAAAGTCATTTTATTGATTACAGTAGAATATTGGTATGTCATCTGTTTGTATTTAGACAGCAATAAACCTTCACGGCTGCATCTTCGCATGCGACCATGTCACTCGACACCAATGCAGACAGAAGGTCAAATCAAACACAATTAAGGATCATTTACAGGAAACTATCATGAATTAACTGCAGCTTGTCTCATTTTTTTCCATCTTTCACTTCTCCATCTCTGACACTGTCAGCTGAATATTTTACAGTAATAAAAAGTGCAGCATGGATGAAACTTCTAGCAGCAAAACTCTGTCCTTTCAGGTCCAGAGCCTTAACCACTTAAGCACTGTAACGGGGGTCACCTGGATGGAAGCAGCTTCCTGCCACTCAAGGCCTTGTGAGCTGCTCTAGCACTGAAGCGAGGTGCCCTGCCCCACTTCTAGGAACGCATTTTCATCTTTCCCTGTTTCCTGCCATTGTTCTGTTTTGAGCTGAAACAGCTCATCCAGGGATGTGGGAAAAGGTGGGATGTTACAGAGCTCAGTTTCCTGCCTGTCCGCAGGCATCGAGCCAGACACCACACAAGGGGTGTGGTAGAGCCCACAGATGAACTCTGACACCTGAAATGGCACGTGTGAAACAACACACTCTCGGTGCCTCTGCTTTTTGGTCTTACATGAGCAGCAGAAGGAACTCAGATGGGGGAAAGCACCTTACAATCATGATGGTACAACAACAGCGAACAGCAAACCCAGCTTTAATTACACATGTTCATGTAAGTCTTCCCATGTTGGATGCAGTCAGCACAGATGTACTTCTTTACTACAGGTTTAGGTACTACAGGGGTGCCACCAAGCAGTATTATTGCTGCATTTTTAATACTTTTTGGTGGGCTGCAAAGGATTTTGTGCTTGTCTGGATGGGTCGTGCCATGGTAATGGTTGGGAACCACTGTTCTATACAATAGCTCACATAATAAATGTATTAATAGGCAGGAGGTAGAGAGAAAATTCTAATCCACCTAACAGCATATCAGTCGAAAGTAATCGGATCAAGCAGCAAGAGAAAATGTGAATGCCAAAGAGCAAGGCTGAGGCAAAACATAACCAACGCATGCCTGTGGAAGTCATGAAAGATCATAGAAATCCCCAGAAAGCAACACCCTGACATTAAAAATCTTTTATTCTTTTATCTGTGTTCACTGTAACCTTTGCAAAGTTTTATATCTCTGTGATGCAGTTTCACTAGAGGTTCAGTCCAAAGTACATGTGTTAACAGCCAGAAAACGGCATGAAAGTAGCAGATGAAACATACAGAGGTGGATAAGTTGTCAATGGGGGGGATTGGGATAGAAAACAAAGATGACAGCCAGAAAAAAAAAACAGCTGTCGCCCTCAACTTAAAAGGGGCCTTGGCTGAGTGGCCGTTTCTCCCATTCCACAGGAGGGAGTGGCAGGCAAAGACCCAGCTCAGCGTCCTGAAGGACCTTGAAGGGAAGGAAGGATAAGGAGTAGCTAAAAGAAAAAAAAAAAGAGGCATTTACTGAGGCAAGAAGTCCTCACAAGGAAGCAAACCACCACCCATACTGGGCACCACAGGGTCACCTAAAGGTCATACGCCACACAGTGGCAAATGGAAGAATTGCAACTGTCTTGGCGATAAATACATAGTTCAACATATGGGACGGATGCTGTAAATGTCCCTGCTGTCACAGTGTACAAGTCTACAAAGAAAACATATGCAACATCTACCTCCACCCTCTTAGAGATGGGTGAGCCAGTTGGACAAAGTGAACATCCCCAACAAAAAACCCAGGAAAGCACATGGAAACTTTGTTCAGCAGGACAATAAATCTGTCTCTGTTTGCCCAAGAGAGAACAGGGGCTCGTTTACCTTCTTTCTCAGAGTATCATTTTCTGTGGTGTTATCTAAAGCCAGCATATTTTTTTTTTATTTATTTTTACATTAGGTCATACCGTACTTCTCATAACCACCTAACTTCTCGTGATCACTGATGATCTGCTGCTTCTCCAGCATTTATTGGAATAAGTCATGGTGCCTTTGCTGTGTCCCACACTCATGGTATATCATTCTTATTTTCCTCCCAGACTGCACTAAAAAAAGCACTGGTTGTGCACAATGATGTGCACAAGAGGAACTCCAGTTCACCAGTTGCCAGTCACCATGGTAATGACCAGCCATGCATCTGCTAAACATTTTTGAAAAATGAGGGCATCTAGCATCAAAAAAGGAAAAATAAATAAAGGCTGAGATTTGGCCAACTAGCTAGCAAATGACCACCTCATAGCCTAGCCATGATGATGAATAGCCACCCATCTTCCTACCGCATATCTCGTACAGTGTAATGGAGGCAGGAGCCTTTCAGAAGGGAGCATGGGGCACAAGGCTGAGGTACACTGTGGACAGAACACCAGTTCTGATAAACATTCATTTTTAATGACAGTCTTCTACCAGTGCTTCCCACATAAGCTGCCTCGTAATAACGTAATCTGAAGTTAAGGTCATTTATGCCTCAGCCCACCCTTAACTAACCCCTTTGGTTAAACTGGCCTGTTTCTACAGCCTTCTGGCTCTGGAGAGAAAGTAACTGCATGGTGTAGAGATCTTTCTGCTGCCCACGACACAGAGCACTTCCTGCCAGGCTCTAGAGCAAAGTGCAGGTGCATCCACTTTAGGTGCAAACACGGTTATTAGTGTCAGATTACAGAAAGAAAAATGAATCAACACTGCTATAAATAGACAACACCTATAACAGCAGTAAACTGCATGATCAAGAGTTTCACAACTGTTCCTCAAAGTCTGTTCTGCATGATTGCAGTTTTCCTGTGACATCTTCATTCCCTATGCTCTTTCCATTAACATTTCCATAATGTTCTCATGTTGCATTTGAGGGTCATACACTGCTTGTTATTACCATCAAAGTGGTTTTCTGTCAGCTGTGCAACTATTAAAAGAGCAAAGAAAGAGCTTTGGCAGGAGTTGTGAATTATTGCAGTAAAAAGACATTTTATGGACCAATTTTCAGAAGGACTTACCCCTACCAAATAACTGAATAACATCTGAAAACAAGGCTGTTGACTAGCACTATAAGTAAATGTTAGGTCCATAAAGAAACTAGAAAGACAAAGCCACGAACCAACGTTTGACACGGCTGTGTAGATTCACAAAGGTGTTCCATGACCCTCCAAAGGGAAACAGCAATATGAGATACTCATAAGACCCTCACTTGTGCCCACCACAATGGCCTTCCTGTGATCAAGGCTGCCAAGGTGTCTCTACAGATAGCATATGAGTAGCAATGGGCCTGAGTTTAATCAACCTGAAGATCGATGGAGCCTCATTTTCAATCTTCAAAGAGAACTAGACACCTAACAGGAGAAAGCAGTACGAACCAAAGAAACTGAAAGTCGTAATGCTTTCCTTTTTTAAACTCATCTGCTGTGTTTAAACACTGAGCTGGGGAACAGGTCGTCCAGAGCAGACTCTCCAAAGTTCAGGAAATGAGGCCAGGAAATGCTTCTTCTTCTACAATCATGAACAAGCAAACAAACAGCACAAAAACAGTAGAATTTACATGTTTTTGTATCACAGTATCAGACATCCCACCTCTCCCGGAAAGTCGAAGATTCTCCCGCATGTTGATAGCAGCTCCTTGACACCTGCAAATTAGATTCAATATCAGTCTCTCTCTTTCTTGCCATCTTGCTCGCTCGTTCTCAAGAAATCAATGTCTGAGATATTTAATATAATTTGCAGGAGTCAGGGAGCCGCTATCAACATGCGGGAGAATCCCGGACTTTCCGGGAGAGGTGGGATGTCTGTAGTATGAAATCGCAGACATTTTTGTCTTCACTCTCAGTGTAATGTCTTCTCTCTAGACTGTTCGTTATGAGCGACAAAATACAGCTTCCAGTCTGAAAATAGTGCCCTGGACAATTACAGACCTGTAAATGATAATTCAATGTTATTTGTTCCACTCATCACCACTGTACCTTAGTCTTAATGTCAACCTTACCTGCATTTCCAAATCATGTAAAACTCGTGCATAGGACACCAAATTACATCTTAAATGGGCTAAAGGCCAAAGAAAGTTTGATGGCAACCACAACTGGGTATATTAACTTGGAATGTTGATGAGTTACAAATGTCCTAACACACATGTGATTGCATTTCTTGATGTGACACTATGTCTGATTACTATGAGCATACAGAGGCCTGGTGGGACAGTGCTGCAGCTACGACTGCCCAGCTTGTAGTCTATGTGTTACTGTGATGAATTGTGCCAGGGGAGGCACTATGACCACCAATGCTGTATTTCTTTGGTGTGTGTTTTATAAGGGTCATTTACACAACAAATCAAAGTGTTCTGTTATAGATGGTAAGGTGTTCTACGTTTCATTCTCATTTTTTTTATTAAACAGAAGATATTTAAGGTATTTCAGCATCAGTGTTAAATTTAAGGTGCATCCTAAAAACATACTTGTAAAATATTCATCACTTTATGAATTGCCAGAGAATACTTTGGTGGGAGATTTATGAACGATTAGTTTGACTTTTGAAGTCAATTTTTTACTGGATATCAACTTAATTATTTGAGAAAAAATACCGACCAGTTTAACCTGCTAGTAATCCACATGCTCGTCCTCAGTAAATCCAACAGATTTTGATTGTTACTGATAACAAATGGCAAATTCTTGTTTTCAGTGCGTTTTTCTACCATAATTAAATTAATAGAAAACCTGTATGGAAAACTGAAATGCAGAAAACTTGAAAACACATGTAGTTTAGCTTCTTAATGCATCTGTTTCATCAATCCTCCACACATTTTGAATATGTTAATATACGTTGTATTTCAACAGCTAGCCTAATTCATTTATTTAACTGAAAGAATTTTAGGTAAAATGGCTCAGTAGGTAGCATTGTAGCTCCAAATTTCCAAGTTTAGGGGTTGAAAGAGTGCCCTGAGTTCTTTGTGTGGAGTTTATGTTTTATCCTGAAGAAAACCGAGCACTTAAGGTATAACCACAAATATTGACCAGTGACGATCATACTCCGAGCACTGTATTTGGTGATACAAGAGAAGCCACCCAAGGTGGCATATTTGCAGCTGAAAATGCTGAGCCACTTTACTAAGTCGCACAAAGATTCAAGTGTTCACTTCCACTGGTTATTGGGTTGTCACACCTGAGCACATAAAAAGAGTTTATTCACAATGCTCTAGGTCCTCTGTTTCTCAAACACAATTTCCATGACAACATACAATCACAGGACTAAAATGTCAAATACATCTAAGCAGGAAGTGCATATCCTAATATACAGATTTTAGCATTTATCACATTTGAATATCGATAATACAGCTGTTCAAAATCGCAAAGTGAACAAAATATGCCATTTATTTCAATAGCTTCAGTATATTTATAGTATGATGAACGGTGGATGTAGTGTGCTGGGGTGTAATATTTTTCCTTGGAAAAAAAAGCCTCAGAGCCCTTTCCTGGGAAAAAAAAACACGACCCAGCATGCAGATCTGTGCGACACTGCTGAGGCTCCCAGTAGAGGGTGGCTCCTGCTTCTCGGCGCTGGTATGGGACCCAGCACTGACCTCAGCACATGTGTGTGATGAACCCCAGGCCCACAGCTTTCCTACAGGATGTCGGGCCTGACTAATGGGGGACAGGCATCCAGGGGGCCAGAGAGCAGTCGGCAGAAAGGAAACATGAGCGCTCTCTACATGGGGAAAAAACCCTGGGATAAAACAGTACAGGTCCTTTAACGGAAATAGATACATTCCCAAAAATAGAGAAGAGACAGACAGGCATTATAATGTAGAAGCTTATAAACAAATTTGCCTGTGAGGATTCTGACAGCTGCACTTACAGCTCTCAAAAACAACACAAATTTAAAATAAATAGGGGAAATGCACTAATGAAGGTATCAAGATGAATGGGAAGAATGATTAACTGATGATTTATAGTGCACTTCTTGGGAAAGAAGTATGTTAATATTCATAATTCAAAGAAATGTTTTCAGTGTGGTGCAAAATGAATGTTTTCCCTTCTGCCCAGGAGAGTCAGCTGCCATGTTGTTATGCAAGTAGGGATTTGACATGTACAAATGTTTGCAAAGTTTGCCAATTCTGTATTACCCACATGCTGAGCTTCACTCAAGCCCATATGATGAGAATAAAATGGGTATTATTCCTTTAACATTATTTGACATCATGTGTTTGTTTTTTCCTGTTCCACTGATGTTAAATAGCTTAATTACAGGACTAACCCTTACACATGAATAAACACAAACCATAACATCGTACATCCTGAAGGCCTCTCTTGAGTAGATATTATTCTTAGGGCAGTTCCCAATAAAAGGGAAAGTCGCTTTAATCTTGGGTTATTTTGCATACGCTCACAGAGATGACAAAAGTCACACCCAAATTGTGCTTCCCAGTTTCGCAGCCCAGCAGTCAGGCCTTACTTCCCAGTTCTCACCACACACACACACACACACACACACACACACACACACACACACACACAGCTGGTCAGTGGTATCGAAGGCTGCCTACACCAGAGACACACAAGACTGTGAGGGTCCACCGCTGTCCCTGTTAGCTAGATATAGCCCACAACATGTGCACCTGTGTGGGTGTCATGACTGCGTGTGCGGAAAATGTAGGCTGATCCTCAGTTGCTGTTTACTGTCCTCTTAAAGTGTGACAAAAGCCAGGAGCTTTGTCCCCATTCAGGTCATTATATGACATTTGTTCAATTCTTGGCAAAATATCATTATTCAGAATAACCAGCATACAGCAGCTTATAATAAACTGTTTGTATATTTGTACAGCTGGACATTTTTACAGAAGCAGTCCTGTTTTGACAGCAAGAGCAGTCGCGTGTACAGTGTGTTTAGGGTTACCTTGGTGACAGATCTATGCAAAGCTCAGATAACTAGCTTAAGGGTACAACAGCAAATCCCGATACAAGTCAAAAGGACATTTAGGGAGATGAGGACACAATTCTAAATTACCCAACATTACACCACCTGGCTAAAATGTAACAAAACGTTCTTTCATACATGTTCATTCATCTCAAGCTCAGCTGTCTGACCACCACTTTCCAAAGTTCATTCAAATCATAATCATCCATTAAGCAACTCAACAGGCTGCATGCAATTAAAATACAAACACAAGATCTTACTTAAAACTACAACGTATTTTCCAGATGCTGCTAGCAAATGGGAAACAGGGAAGAACAAATAACGTTTTTTTTTTCCAGTTACACTGATGGAGTCTGAAAAGCCTGCATGCATATTAACTATTAGATTCAAATGTTCCAAAAAACTACATCGCACTGAACAGTGCAAGTACCTCTCAAACCCTCGGCTGGGAATGATGGGCTTTATTGGATCTCTTCTGGGTAACAAATTACTGATCCATCATCATCTTCCTGCCCAACAAACACAGTTACATCCAAGGCCTGAAACATCTTCAAGTGACTGTGTGGAGCAGACTTCTTCCCCAGTGGGCTCATTTCTTCATGTGTAGTATTGGACACCATTTTTGTCGTGTTTAAAGCTACAAGGACTTCTTGTGCAATACAAATTTCATTGATGCAAAATAAATAAATAATCATACAATGAAATAAAGTTGCAAAACAATAGAGCCTGGACTAGTACCAGGAGAGTTGAGTAATTTTTCATTAGCATAGGATTTTGGGGGTCTTTGGTGTCCTAGGGGGCTGAAATACATGGGAGGTCAACTCTGAAGACCACAGCTGCCCTACATCAAACCCCCTCCCACCACCACCTCCACCTTCTGAAGGGCACAGGCTGGACTGAATGGAGAGCAGCATGGACAGAACTCCACCCTCCAATACTCCACCCCCTGGCATGCTTGGTGTAGTTGTTCTTCATCCCTCAACTACAGGGAAGTTCAAATAGGAACCATTTGGCCACTGAGAAACCTCCTGGAGAACCATGCTTATTACCCACTCATTTCAAAACAAATGCACATGGACCCATGGGATATAACTCCTGTGCTTCATAGAGAGGTGAAGCACTGTCCCAGCCCCTGAGGATCAGCCTGCTTGTTGTGCTTTTACTGACAGGCACTGGATGCATTCCAGAACTTTTAAACAGCATTAATCTATTACTTATAGGTTTTCACAAAAATTTACTACCAACCATAGCACACACTATGAACAATTTAAAAAGAACAGATCACCAAACAGCGTAGTCTTTTGGACTGTGGGGATGGGTGTGGTCAGGGTGACAGGAACAGGAAGTGACAGTGCTACCCACTGCATCACCCTACTGTGATTGCCATTTGCATAGTATAGGCGATTACAGCTAACGAAAGGCTCCGTCTTTGTCCATCCAATAGCACTGACAAAGCTAACACAGCACTCAACACCTGGAGTGTGACTAATACACATGAAAACACAAAGCTTCATCAGTCTTTTGTGTGGCAGAAAAATGGGAAATTCAACAGAGAAAAACATTAATGCAGTAGATCCCCACATATTGTAGAGAACAACGGTACTGTTTAAAAATAAAAGAGTGGCCATTGCATAATAATATTGCATAACCACCTCATGTGGTTCCTCATCCACCCAGACATAGATTTCATAAGACATTTTCCACAGAGGCCTAAACACATGTGCGCTTTCATAGAAACAACATAAGTACACCAAATGACTTCTCTGTTGACACACTTATCAATGTCATCTGTATCAATGTATTCAAATACTGTACAAACACATTCCATAACACCTTTCATAAACCTCAGGTAGGGCCTTTACTTCAAGCATCTGCAGAAGGTCATCAAATTTAAAGTCACATCAATTGTGTCTAGTAATACTTGCAGGACACCATCTTAATTGCTTCTTCTGCCAAAGACTACACCTCAATCTCAAGCCAATCCCTACACACTCCACCTCACCACTCTGCATTCGTTGGCTCGTTCCGGAGTCCCGTCGTCATATTGAAGTGTGTGTCAAAGCAGCAAGGGCTAAGGGGGAGTGGCCCATTAGGCCCTCATCAAGCGTGTCAGCAGCGATGCAGTCTCACACGACTCCACTACCACTTTCACATCCAACAATGCCTAGTGCACAGGAAACAGAACAGCACAAAAAAAAAAAAACATGGAGGAAAATGAATGAATGAGGGCATCTCGCCTCTTTATACCCTTCCCCTTAATCTGGAGAACCCTCCACAGCTGCAAGGGTGACTTCACACGAAGTAACACTCTGTAATGAAGTGCTAGTGAGTAGGGATCGTTTTGGGATTGAGCCTACCTGTCTCACCCCTGCTCCCTCTCCTTGCCACTTGGTTTCCTTGTGCTGCATCTGTTTGCCATGGTGACACTGATTGTCTCATTCCATACCTGGTGCCAGTTGCCTGAGGACCCAGGACTATTTCCCTGGATAAGCCCTGCTGAATAGGCAGTTCTGATCTAGTGGGTGCTGTTTGATCATACTTCCTCGTTAAATGCTCTGAGCCAGCTCTCTGCTCCCTCAGAAGCCTAGGCTCCACCATGGTATGCCTGTCTGTCTGAGTGCCTGGTATTACTATACCCCAGCAGGCAGACAAGAGTGACCCAGTGTACGGAGCCCAGAGTGACCCCGATCTCTTGGTATTTGATGCCTAAGGATGTACACCTTCCACGCTTCTGGATTCTCTAGTTCCAGAGTGCATACATCCCCTTGAAACCCTGTTTCTGCACCTGCTCTCTTCAAAGTCCTGGTTCCTCGGGGTCCCCCCAGAGTTCTGTTCTGTTGTTCCCTGTTCATGTCTTTCCATGCGGTGCCATTTCAGGCACCATCTTCATTGAGTCACACGTACCAGAGTGCCTCCATCCAAGTCGCATCATTCCTGACACGCCTCTGTTCCTGGTTTGTCTCTGTCTTTCCTTGCCTTGCCTTCTGCAGGTGTTCTTCCTGCCTCACGTCCCCCTGAGCCTTGACACCATAGGCAAAAATCCCGGGGGGGCACGGGGGATATGTCCCCCCCTTCTAGAGGGTTGTCCCCCCCAATATATCATTGTAAATCTATGTCATTTAAATATTAATATATATACTGAAAGCATGTGCACAAATTATAAATGTAAAGCAATGCGTTTTTCAAGTTTCAAAATATGCGGGCTCGTGTGTGCGCACGGATGCATGTGTGTTTTGTCAGCCAGCAAAAATGGCAGTGAAAAGGAAGAATGATACACAGTCGTTTTTCAGTGCACCAAAAAGCCTAGTAAGTTAGTAAAGCCCTGGTAATATCAAAGGCAATTTGACGAAATCTTAATAAAAATAAAGAAGTTTATTAATAATAATAATAATAATAATAATAAAGTATAGTAAAGTAATTAAACTAATAATAAAGTAGTTTTGCTGAATTGTATATTTGGGTTGTTAGCCTATAAGTTTGAAAAAAATATATACATGTATAGGCCCATATATGTATATTGCCAGGAGACAGACTGCGTAGTGACAGTGAGAATGGTGGAAGGGTCAGAACCAGAGAGAGAGCCTGAGACCTCAGATCATGAGGTTGATATTGCCAGCTGCAGCACAGAGGACCAGGGCACAGCTTGTTTTACTTCAGACCTCAGTGACTGCAGAAAGTCATACCAATCACGTCCCCAATACATCTTAATACAAACTCTTGCTAACAAGTCATTGACATTTCAAGAGAAATGGTTTAAAGATTTTCCATGGCTACATTACAGTCCATCAGTGAAAGGTGTTTTGTGTTTTTACTACACCAAAGGATTTTCAAACCAGCCCTCTTTGGGACATACTGTAGATCTGATGCTGCATTCATTAGTGCAGGCTTCAGAAACAAGAAAGAAGCTATTGAAAAATTCACAGCACACTAGAACTCCCAAGCCCACTGCCACTACGTGACTGTGAGTGCACATCAGCCAAGTCCAATCAGTGCCCAGTTATCCAGTCTATGGAATAAGCAACAGGAGTTGACAAGGCATTGCTTAAGGAAAATTATTAGTTTCATGCTGCATGTAGCAAGACAGGGACAGTCCAAAAGAGGCTACATTGATGACAGTGATGGTAATCTATGCCAGCTCTTTAAACTTAGAGCAGAAGAGGATGATCCCATTTTACTTAAGTGGATAACAGAGCAGAGCACAATGTACACAAGCCCTAAATCACAGAATGAAATTCTGAACATCATAGCCAATACAGTAATTCGAGGCATTGCAACTGAAATTAGGTCTTCAGCCATTGTTCGGTTTTCAGTTATTGTTGATGGTACTCAGGATATTTCCAGTGCTGAACAGGAGAGTGTCTGTCTGTGCTACGTGGACAATGACCTTGATATAATAATTGTTCATAACTTGTTCTGAAAAACTACAATAAATAACACTTTTTAAGAATAGCCTATTTTAGTTGATTTAGTTTGGTTATCCATTAAAGAATTACTTCAGCCTTTAGAACTGTACTTATTTAAAGCTTTAAATTTTTTAAAGGTACTGAAGCAGACTCAGATTAGTCCAGTAACACATATGACTTTATAATGCATTTAAAACATTTGATCATGCTAGTCCTTATTACCAATCAATTATCTAGTAGCCAACATATAACACGAATAAGGATTTCCTATATATTCATTTAGTACAAGTACAGTACTTTTGGTGGCATCTTTTGTGTCCCCCTCAGAAATTGCTCTTGGGAAATATTTCTGTTTATTGTCCCCCCCAAAGAGTGAAATGAAATTTCCACCCCTTCATGACACTACCAAAGACAACCAAAGTTAGTTTTTGGAAGGTAACCACTGTAAGGCACAGCCTGTCACAAGTTGACTACGTGCCTCTTTACAACACTGAACAGCTGTAAAAGGTAAGCCACACCATTAGCCATGATAAGGCTGGCTACATGAAACTTACTGCTAAATTCTAGACCGACTAAAAGTTTGCCAAGATGTCCGGATACAGGTTGTCGAAAGGCAGGATCTGCCTCAGTCAGCAATGTGGGTGAGGCCATTCACTGGAGCCGCCAATCACCTTTCTGTCTGCCATTACATGTCTACACTGTATGGGAGGGATTTTCACTCAGAATTTCTTTTACAGCACCTAAACACACACAAAACCCCTCAAACATTAAAACTGGTGTGACAGGCTGCACAGTAAAAGACCTCTAGTGCAGAGAAAAATGAGGAAAGAATGGTGAAACCATGACCATGCCTTGTTTTACGGTATTTAGGCTATATGATAATCTAACCTCCACTGGTGAGCTGTGAAGAGAGATGAAGTATATTCCCAGGGATGAACAGCACAGCAGAGATACCATCTCGATGGGGGGGGGATTATGCAGACTCCAGCATGGTTATTTGAACAGCTGACGGAGAGAGTTCCAGGGAAAGCAGCAAGCAGGTGACAGTGGGGGCAGCATTCCTTTGTCTGTGGCTTGGGAACGCCAAGCCCTTAGAGACTCAGATCAGAGAGGCATGATGTGGAAACCAGTGAAACCACAAGCTACAAGACTCTCCACCACACCGAAGATGTCTCCTCCCCACTTCCATTCCCATCTCAAATTAAAAACAAGGTAGTAAATGGCTGTATTCAATGAGTGTGCTGGCCACCATTATTCAACCCTAAACTAATCTAAGATCTAAGGGAGAACTATCCAGTAAACATAGTAATGAAGTTAAAGGGTTTATCTTAAAAGGCTGGATTTCCTGAACATATCTAAATTGCATTTATATATCAGTTAAACTGAAACGGACATGGTACATCAGCAAATTAATACAAGGCTTAGCAACATATTTTACATCAGACTAATCAAGAGATTAGTCATTAGAAAATGGGTTTGATATGCTGTCATACATCAGGGCTATTTTCCTAAGAAAGGACTGAACTGAAATGCAACAGAGAGAAGGTGGTTTAATAATGAGCAAAAGTGCAAAACTGAAACATATCCACCATGTTTTTTTTTAAAAAAGCTGAGAATAAGTAGCCAAAAATGACAGGATCCATGCACAATGTAGTATAACACAATGTAATCACTTGAACTATCACAGCATGAAAAACAGCTGCTCCACATTTTTGTCACTGAAAAAATAAACACTGGAACAGGGTTCCAAGTGAAAAGCAGTGAGGTAAAATCATGATGTAACCTCTGCACACAATTTTAAGGATGTCTACTTATTCAAAGAAGTACTGATGGGCTGAAGATAGTGGAAAATCACAGGTGGCTTAAACACTACTCATTTATAGAGCCATAAAGCCACAAAGGAGCTTTCTGCTTTCCTTACAATACAAACTATACATTCAGATCACATGGTGCCACACACAAACACTCTCTCCATGAAAGTAAAATCACTAGTTGTGCTCCACAACTGCAAGACTGTTGATGAGAACTAGTAAGCAACCCGGGCTGAAACACATATCATAATCCGGGCTATAGGACTCAGTTTTCACTTAATACAAGTGCCTTTAACAGATTCAGTTTTTTAGAGCATTAAAAGTCCACAATGCAGAGCTTCTTCTAACAGATTGATATAGTGGCTAAGGGGAAGATGTTTCTCCAGAGTGTCTCATTTCCCCAGTGTCCGTGTTAGTGTCCTTCCTGCATTTGTACTCCTCTGAGCTGAGATGGGCCCCCGGTGTTTCCTGAGCGGCTGCAGTGCTGCATGGCAGGCCAGTCATAGCAACAGATATCCCTGACCCCGGAAGGGCCACCCAAGGCTTATCGCTCTCTCTGCAGGCCTCGTCAAGGGGAAGTGTTGTGGGAGTGGAGAAATTGCAAAAGGAAACACAGAGAGCAGTTGAGCACGGCAGCCTAAAGATTAGCTTAAGTCACTCTGAATTTTGCTGCTCTGACTGCAAACCTCAGAACCTTTCAGGGATAAAGAGTCAGCTCAAGCAAGAATTTCTCTATATGTACTTTCAGTTTTTCTGACTCTACAAAACCATAGTTTTGCAGTAGGAAGGGAATTCTTAAAACATCTCGCACTGGATCAGCACAGCTAAATATTATAATTGTATATTCAGAAACCTAGTTGTATTTATTATAAAAGTCAAACAACTAGAGAGATAGTATTTCCCAGCATACTGAGATGATGCAGATCAATCACTTCACACAATTAAAGATATTCACTGAAGGGGACAAGGGGCTGATTTATCAATGCAATGTGAACATCAATAAAGAGAGAGGAATCATGCTACACTTCACACTAAAAATCAGTAAATCTTCTCTGTACTATACCTCACAATTCAGACTTTACATCCATTTTTTTCTACAGAACTTCCCGAACAATAATGCTCAAAGGCACAGTCATAAGTACAGATAGACAAAGTAATTTCCATCATAAATCAGAGAGCAGTACAGCGAGAAACCTTGAGTGAGAGGAAAGCCCTTTGTGGTTTGACGTGACTGTACTCACACCCAAGACAAAGTAAAGGAAAACAGACCCATGATCCGGGAGGAAAACCCTCAAGGATGTGGTGGCTTGGTTTAAGCTCAGCCATAGGTCCATACTCAAGGCTCTCCTATTCCCCCTTTAGATTGTTGGTAAAAAAAAAAAAACAGAACAGAAAAACTGAATATGGTAAAATAAATTATTTGTCAACTAGAATTTTTGCAGAAAGGAGTGAAATATACAATATAGGGTACCATACAAAATCTGCATTAAATGGTTCAAAACAATTCTCTACTAGGGTTTCATTTCCAAACTGAACCCAAAACTACTAAGAATTCAAAAAACAATACAGCCTTAATTCCACTACGTAATGATAAACCTGAGTTGCTGCCTGGCAGGTGAATCAACTATTAAAACTAGACATAGCTTCTCTTTAAAATTTCTTACACAGAAAAGGGAGACATTTTAAACAGTAACTGACCATGCAACATTGCAGAAACATGGCAGTGTTTCAAACGTCAGTAGAGAAAACCACACATGAAGAATTTTCTAGAATTCTAGAAAATAATTATTTGTAACACACAAGCCCATTAAAAGTGATGGGGTTAGCCCTGCAGAACCCAATCTCCTCTGCTTTTTCCTTAGGCAGCATTTTGCCCCAATGTTTATCATTTCTGCAGTTAAGTTGTACCTGGTTACAAAACTGTGAAATAAAACAGTTTAACCGACATTAAACACTACCTTGACTCATTAACATTTATTCACTTCATTTACCCAGAAATCAAGGATACGTGTTTTACTAAATCTCACTAAAAGTGAAAATGACTCCAGCAGCCATATTTGTACATAACACTGATCAGTGTTACCTTCAAATTTCTGCAAATTTTTTCTGTGATGTAGACAATGCAGACATTTTTCACAATGTTTGTCAATATAGAAGATTAAACTGAAAAAATCTGTTTTGTTAACATTCACATTTGATTGATTTAAAATGGATCCTCCACCATTATGGAGAAGGTTGGCAGTCATGAAAGCTTACTGTGCTTGTGGTTGAAAAACACTGATCTGCACCCAGTCTGCTGGTAAAGACTCAGAGGTACTGTAGTGTAGGTTAATATAGAAAACCAAACCCAATCTATTCCATCCAGTTCTTTTTTTGGTTAAAACACACACATATACTAGTTACGTACATGTGTATACGACAATTACTTTCTTCCCCCCGTGTCCTATGGAAAGGTAATTTAAGAGGTCTGTATTTCTGTAAAGGCACTGTTAATATAATATGAATCCCCAGGTGCATTGTGATTAAAAGCTGCACACTGTCTTTCTTAGAGCCAACTTGTGCGCTCTGCTTCTTAGCTGGGAAGTATACTGGCTTAACTTCAGCTAAATGAAAGCCACATTGAGAACAAATAAAAGCTATTCTTTGTAATATTCTATTGTTTTACCCATTGGGGAAATGCAGAAACACATTTTCAGCTGGAGAGTTTACTCTCACTAAGAATATTAGGCTACCCTTCACAGATTTCAGTAATAACCTATTTCCTTGAAATCTTACTATTTAACATCGCACAGGACAGAAACTTCCACAAAAAGCATGCAATATACAACATTAGGCTAGGTTTTGGCATAGTGGTAGATAAATGTAATGTATGACCCAAAAGTTGCCGGTTCAAGTACAAGGAAGGGATCTGTCCTAATCATTTTTACCTGAAATTTTTCACTCCTAAGTCAGGGGGTGAAAGTGAAGGCAGCCATGCCAAAGAACACAGCCAAGTTTGAAAGACAATGAAAGGGGCCAATCTGGCAGCATGCTGAACATCACATGACAGGCATAGTGCCCAAACCCTGTCCTGGAGACTCCCTGCTGTAACGCCCACATCAAGCCAACTGTCCACTCAGCCACAGCAAGCATGTAGCTCATCAGTTTGGTTTTTTGGTATTGTGTAAAGGGACCATGTTTTCAGTTGGTTCCATGTGTGATATTTAGTGACCCACTACACTGAGTGTTTGTTCTCCTTGGTCTGGTTTTTATGTATAAATCCTGCTTGTTCTTTTTGTTTTCTTGCATTTTTGTCTCATGTTTTGGATTTTGTTATTTCTTCTGTCTAACCCATAAGGACTTTTGCCTGTGTTTGGACTATGGAATGGAGTATGATTTGAATGTGATTGCCTTCTCTTGTCTTTGCCTGCTTTGTGGACAAAGGTTCTGAAAATAACCCAGGAGATCTCCCGCTTGGATTCTTTTCCCTGTCTATTTATTACCCTCAGGCGTAGGCTTCAGTGGTAAATGTACAAACAGAACCCTCAGAGTTTGCAATTTACTATACATACTTGCCCTAAGTTAGTTTTACAAATTAATATTTATTTAATTACAGTTTAACAAATCAGGTACTAAGTAAATTAAGTCATTAATTACTACAAGATGTAATTATGCATTCATATAAACAAAAATAAGAAATACCTAATCTCATCAGGATGCCATGAAAATTCAAAACCATGTTTATTCAATCCAATTAAGCCTAATTAGCATTGGCCAGTGTTACAGCAGAAAAGGAATGGAGATTTCTCCATTTCATTAAGACCCCGCTACCATTTCGGCTGAGAAATCACATTGCGGGTATTGTCATCTCAGCTTGGCTGTGCTCAGACTTTGGTATATTCTGCATGTGTCTAACAAGACAAAAGCATATCCTCTAATAAAACTAAATTACATCACTGAGAATAGCAGAAAAAGGTTTGATGATCTCCCAGGCTGCAGCCCTGAAGAACAAAGACCATGATAGAAAAGAAGCTTTACCATAGCCTGTGTTTATTTGACAGACCCTCCCATAATCTGGGGTTCTGTCCCAAAACAATACAGCATGGGACTGATACATGTTTTTCCCTCCAAACCACAGCATCTATGTTTCACTGGCCATTTCTTTGTTTTCCCCAGACAGACTGTAATGACAACTTGACCGTTTGTGTACACTTCCCTCCACAGCCTGTTTATGACCTCCCGCGGAACACCTAATGGGAAACAGCAGAGAGCACAATCCTCGCCAGCACAGGCGTCCCTAGCTGGTACCCAGTTTGGGAACAACGTTCGTTATATTATGTTCAGAGATAAAAGTACAGTCTTCACCTCATAATTTTAATCTCCAAATTAAAAGAACATATCACTCCCAGTGCCCTTTCAGCAGTTGAAGCCTCATTTGTAGAAAAATTCACAAGCCATTTTTGAAGTAAAAAAAATGGTGAAATCATCTGGTCTCTACGTAGATGTTACAAGGTGGCTGAGGTTACACTGAAAAGGGATACACAAAGCTCCTCGGTAACTTTGTAACCAAGTGTCAGCCCGTTATTTCATTCCATGGTCTAAGGAAACCGTTATTGCTCGCAACACCGAGTTTCTTATACAGCAGCGCCCCCTTAAGGTACGACAACATCTAAATTAAAAAAATATATACTTGCCTATTCCACCACCATATGGCATTCACCATATAACCAATAAACACTATATTTAATATTACACAACAGGAATATTTAGTTATGCATTTTTGTACTAAAGTATAACACATGAACGTCTAAATAACAAAAGTTACTGCTTAGAAGCAAAATATAACGTGATTTATGTACCTATCAGCCTACCTTCTCGTGCTCTATGAGCCGGACAATAGATTAGCTGATTTATTTATTTAGTTTTTCTCTGTATGTGCAGCTGAAGCTTTCGACAGACTGTTTAAATGTTTCTGTGTGCGCGGAGATCGTCACGCTCACACTGCGCAGCCGCAGAAACCTTTATCGCGGAAGGCATAGTTCAAAATAAAAATAAACGATATTTAGCCGGCTGGCAGAGGTACCAGTAATAGCCAAATCTCTCCCTCTTATGCGTAGTATTTCGCCTCTTTTATAAAGTGGTACTTTCTTTAAAACTGACCGAGTGCCTAGTTGGGCCTATATGTACAACTGGTACGAACTGTGTATTTGAAGAACGTAGTCTTCTAACGTAATTACACCACTGGAAACCTTATAAAACATACTGCATATTTATGTTCGGAACATAACGAAAAGAGTCTTGCCCAAACATAAGTGAGGAAAGCCGCAAGCCATAGGGAGAACATGCCAACTCCGCAAGCGCATACACAGCGGATGAGGGATTCGAACCCTCAACCGTTTAAGTAACCGTGCTATCTACTGTGCCAATTTGCCCCCTCTTACGTCGAACCACTTCATGTAATATTTTTGTACCAGCTCTCTATAATTATGGTCTAAAGGTTAATGCGCTTCTTTGGAAAATATCGTCATACGAAAGTTATTTACCACAATTTACTGACACTCTACTAGATGAGCACAAACCTAATGTGTGGCCGAGATCGCCAGATTATCTACTTTTGACATTTATGGACACACTGTCTTATCCCATTAAAAGGGAAGAGAGCTGAACTTTTAACAAGTAAACGACAGCCTGCACTTGTGGTCAGTTGCTGTGGTTACTGCAAACACAGCAACGTGTCGGTTGATTGTAAGTACTACTTGAGTGGGTCTTCTTATTATTTGTATATCGTTTTCACACAAATAAAGATGTGTCATTTGATAGCTTGTTTGATGTCTTTACCAAAAAAAAAGAAAGAAATTGCATATATCCAGTTACAACCGTTCGATGTTGGCGTGTTTTTCGTGGACTATAGCGAAAGCACTCATTACATTAACTTGGCTATAGACGGCAACTGCCTATTGATTTGTAAGCTATACTTATAGACATGAGATGTTTTACTGTTGAAGCTCCCTCGGTAGTTGACAGGGAGAGCTTCAGCAAGATATCTAGCAAGCTGGAGGACCACAACAACTCTGCTTTGTTTTGATTTCTTTATGAACAAATGTAGATGGTCTTTGTGCAGCATTTACCAAATAAGGCTTTATGCAACACTGCTTAACAGCCTCCTTCACACCCACAGAATCAGCTCATCATGTTTCGCAAAACCCTTTGGAGAAACGCTGTTAATGATGTGGTGAGGCGGAACCAAGAGCAGGTGGAGAACACTACCATACTCCTCCTGAAAGAATTTGGACCGACCGGGTTCCTCTTGAAGGAGGAAGGGGAATCAAAGGCTTTTAAGGTGAGTTCATGTATTCATCTACTGACCAGCTCAAATGTTTACAAGAAAGGAGCCAAGGTAAAGCAGTTGAGCCATAATGCAATGTCTGAATAAAGAATATTATTATTGTGGTGCATACTGTGTTAATGTACTGAACGTCTGCACTGCTGTTTCCTTGGCAGCAGGTAGACAATTCAGGTACCATCTTTTTGTGCCCATTACAGGTAAACAAGACTGTTTAAGCCTAAGTGGAAGCAATGCAACAAACACAAGTGAAACAAATAATTTTTGTGATTACAGATGTTTCTTGACCCTGCTGTGAATGAAATGGCATGATGTTAATATATCAATTATTTTCTATTATTTTTATTTAAGGTATGCTTAGGAGACCCTCATACCTGCAACTGCTGCAGTTTTTTGAAGGAGAAAGACCTTTGTAAACATATTTGCTGGTAATACCTGCTTCTGTGGAGATCACTCATAGATGGCCCTGCCCAGACCTTCTGCAGGCTAATTGGCTTCTGTGTAACATCAGTTGTGTGAATTTGGCTTGTTTTCTTTTAGGGTATTAATGAAGAAATTTCAACTTCCCAGAGATCATGAATGTAAGTTATGCATGCCTTTCCTGTAATACAACGTATAGCTTTGCATGTTTAAATATATGCACTGTACACACTGCAGTAGTTGTGAAAGCAATGCAAGCTGTTTGACATTTGAGGGGGGTTTTTATCATTTCTTCATTATGATATCCAGCTGTATAAACAGAAGGAGGATCAATGATTTTCAGTCCTGTGTAATGTTAGATATCGTACTCCAACGCCCTCAGTCATGTACTGGAATGCTTTTTGGCATTGTATATGTAACCCTTTAACTCCACACCTTAACAGATTGCTTCCAGTTGGGCTTGGTGGACAGACAAATTGCTGAGGTGCTGCAGGGTCATCACAGGAAGAGGACCCCACGACCAGCCACTGTGTCTACACAGGCCCCAGCGATCGACCCGGACATGGGAGATGGAGGTGTGAGGCAGAAGGTGGTTGGAGATAAGGATGTGTGCCTGATCTGCCAGGAGGCGCTAATGAGGAAAAGGCTGCCTGTGGTGTACTGCAGGTAAGAAAGACAAACACCACTCAAGAGGGCCTCTTATATGACACTGAACACAGTAACAGCGCCATCAAATGGACAACCCAGACAGAATTTTGACAACATTACACTGAGATAAAGTATGTTTCACTCACACATTACAGTTTGCTTAGCTATCTGACAATTTATACAGCAGATATATAAAATTATTTTTATATATATATTTATATATATTATATATTTATATATATTATATATTTTATATATAATTATATATTTTAGATATATAATTATTAAGTATTTTATGATAAATATCTTCCCTCGGCTGGGGTGGCACAGTAGGTGGGTGATGCTGCAGGCTGCTACTTTTGCTACTGGGTGTTTGAATTGTGTTCCTGGGATTGTGTGGGAGTCGCTTTCATATGTTCTTTCTGTGTTTGTGAGGAGCGTCCTCTAAAAACATGCAGTGGGGTGAATTAGTATATCTTATTTAGCTGTGTTGTGAAATTTTGTGTCTGTGTGCCCTGCAATGACCTGGTATCCCATCCAGGGTGTCCCCCACCACATGTGCCCTGTCTTTATGCCTCCCAAGCTGACATGGACATTGCGAGTTGAAGAACAGACCCATGATGGGTAGATTTAAAAAATACTCACACAGCATTAAAAACTCTGACTGGACATGAGTTGAATAGAAACACTATAATGTGAGTCTGCCCCCTCCTCTAGGTTTGGCTGGGGCAATAATGTTCACATCTCCTGCATGATGGTCTGGGCAAGCCACCAAATGGCTTCCGAAGCAGTCACCATGGTCAAGTGTCCGCTGTGCCGGGAGGAGTTTGGGTCTGTGCAGGAGCTGCGTGAACAGGAGAGGAATGCTGCCAGGCTCTTCACTGCAGCTGAGAGAGAGGGGCTGGACCAGCACCTGGGGGTGCACTGTAACAGCTGCCTGGCCTGCCCCATCGTCGGCAAATGCTTCAAGTGCGTCAGAATTCCTGTCCCCCAGGAGTTTTTTATTAAACCGACTGTGGATCTGCAGCATAGTCAGAGAGTCTAATGGGTCATAAACTAAATAGTTAGATGATAATGTAGAACCTAGGTGTTAGTGGTCGTGACAAATCCATTTGTTGCTATAGATGTACTGTGTGTGGATTCTATCATCTGTGTGAGGACTGCTGGGGAAAAAGCTACCACTCTGGACATGGTTTGGCAGTCCGCATGGTGAGTACTCTGGTAGTAACCAGATGGAGGCTAGCTTTGCTCACCTCACCTGTAATGCTCTGCCATGGTTCCCAGTAGAAAAGGACCCAGCCGTGGCAGTTATCAGGAGAGTCTACACACCAGAAAGCAAGCAAAACACAAGAGTCAAGATCACAGCCATCAGATGAACAGATCAGGCAAGTACCACCTTCACTAACTAACAGCTTAACTTCAGTGTTAGTGTTCAGAGTCATTCCAACTGAAGATCTATCTCTATAGCAGAAATTAATCTAATGTGACTTTCAGGGAACAATTCTTTTGTACACCACATATCCAGTACAGGGCTGTGTTTTTATTGTGGATGCACATATTCATTCAACTTCGTGTTTTACAGAAGCAATTTATGAACCACAGTAATTTGACACATGGGATTAGAACCTTAAATCTGTTGGACACTAGAAATGACATCATTGTTCCTTTTTCCCCGTAGGGTCTGTGTTAACCTTTGCGATCCAGTTCCTTATGAGGTCTTGAAGAGTTTGCTGGCCGTGAGGGTGAAGAAAGGCAGCACCCTGCTGGAGCCAGGGCAGCATTGCAGGCTGTGCCTAAAGAGGTTCCGGCTTGGCCAAGTGGTCCAGAACCTTCCATGTCGCCACAAGGTAGGGATGGGGAAACTGGGTCGGGCGGCTCAGCCCACATCGTGACTGAGGCAGGAACAAGTGACCTGAGCTGTATCAATTGTTTTTAGTAACAGAAATTACATAAAGGCCCAAATATGACTATTATGCATTTCAGTTGCATAACAGGCAACTAAATCAGGCAGCCAAACACACCTGTACATAGAGCTAAGAGTATGTTTTGGAGTGAAAGCACAGGGTTAGCCAGCATCCAGAACCCTTAAAGCTGTTGCTTGAAGGCCCAACAGTGACATGAATACAGACACAAATGCCTAACCCCCCCCAAGCAACATGCCCTCCCTCTTTCAGAGCTGTGTAGAGCTGAATGCATTTCCTAGTGGCTCTTCAACTGGGACTAACTTCCACCAAGGCTAACTGGCTGGCTGTGTCTCCCTGCAGTTCCACGCTGACTGCATGGACTCACAGGTGCAGTAGTCCAGCGCCTGTCCACTGGACAGACAGGTCATCTACAGCCCACTGACTCAGACCAGGTCAAAAGGCAGGTCAGCACTGAGACAGGCCTCGCCCAAACAAATGAGTTGTCTTGAGCTAGAGCTTCCTGTGCCAGGGACCAGTTGCTAGTGCAAAGCAGGGAGGACAGACAGATAGATGCCCAATCCAGTGGCCATGGGACTGTTAGCCTCCCACATCACCCCCCTCTGGACACAGTCTTGTGTGTCATAGAGGCAATGGGCATGAACTGCCTGCACAATGAACCATCAAGACTCCAGACAAAGTGCAAGAAACCCTTCATGACAGGAATTGCCACCTCTCTGTGCTTATAAGGCCAAGCGACAGAAGATCTTCCCTGACTAGAGCAAAGCAAAGCAAAGCTTGGGGTGCCCAGAAGAGGCCTTGTCTGTAGGACTCAGGGTCCACAGCAAGCCCACAGTCCTGAGAAAGCTGTTTCATCCAAGGAGCCACCTGCAGGGAATACAACCCGGAGGCCCTGGGCCAAGAGCGGATGATACCCACAATGACAGGAACACCATTCAATAGCTGGCTAGGTAGGCTTCTGTACAAGCATTACTATCAATTATTTTTTTGCTTTGCTAAAAATATGTTTATGCACAATGATCATGATACCTTTTTTGTACTCAAGTGTACTGAGAATGAAAAGTGTAATGTTAGCACCCAGTTTAATATTAACACGTCAATTTTTGGGAACAATTAAAAAAAGTCAAAATTAAATAGGTGTGAAGGTATTGTATGATTTTCAACTGGTATTAAGTACAGCTATCAAACGATTACAGTTTTTAAGACAATCAATCATGATGTTATGTAGTTAATTGTGATTAATTTATTTACTCAACTTTGACCCCTAAAAAAACCTTTCTATATAAAAGCAGTGCTTTCTGACATTGGCAGAAGAAAAATCTGTTTGATAAAAATGTATTTATTTTCTAAATAATGCAATAACATTCCTTGCATTTGGTGAAATATTAGATTACAATAGGCTCTTGTTCAATGTTGCAGAGTTTTTATTCATGCTGATTTACACAAACACATAATAAAAATTAATTTGCCTCCACAATTCGTTTCTTTGCACTGAACCAGTCACTAAGACAAACAAGCCTATTGACATTTTCAGATGATAAAACCTTCAGCTTTTCCTGTACAATATGTCTATAGAGTGAAAATCTCTCACAGGGTACTGATGTAGCTGGTGTCACCAGGTACTTGTATCATTCCTTGCTAATGCCACCAATATTGCCCATGTCAGCGTTGTGCTTTTCTTCTTAAATGAAATTTGAGTGTTGATTTGTGTCAGTGATTAGCAAATTCATCCTGGCAGTTGTAGCAAACAGCTTTGCTTTTATCAAGAGAGCCATCTGGGAAGGGTTTATAATAAACCTTGCCATCTGAAAGACCAGTTGTCACTTTCTCCATCTTTCAGACGTAAAATGATCAGTACGAGCAACTGGGCTTCACTGAATCAAGAACTACGAATGATAAAAAAGGTCAAACTAGAAGAATGTGTTAACAGCATTATAAAATATCAATGGGTTTAAATTGTAGTTAGAATCAAATTATGAGAAATGATGTATGACAAAAAAGGTTTCCCCCATGTTTCCTTGGATTCCACAACTTCCTTTCTCACTTGGAAGTTAGAAAGGCAGTATAATGTAAAGCAGTTTATGTAACATATACAACCCACATTGAGCTAGTACTGTATATAGGTGTTATCACCAACAGACCACTTTGTTAATGTTAACTGATAAAAACAGCCTAAATGGGCAGGCCAAAGGAAGTTGATCATCCAGGGTAAACACCAGTTAGTAAAATGTAAACAATAAAAATGTGAAAGAAATTAGCTGTGCTGCGAAGGCTCCCCTTAGGACTCCAGAGGGCCCAGGAGCTCCTCCATCACGTCTCCCTGGCACCTGCAAAGGGCTAGAACCACGTCTCCGGCCAACTTTTTGCTATTGGTACTTTGCAGCAACTCCCTCATCTGTTTCTCGGTGGTTTTATGAGCCCTTATATTGCTGGCTGTCTCTGTATAAAGAGCCTCCTTGCTGATCAGCTCATCCACAATGCCATCCACGTTCATCACCTTTTGAATAAGTTTACTGCTGTTGATTCTCAGAAACTTCTCCTTATCTTTGCAAAGGCAAGATAAAAAAAAACACTTTCAGTATACAAAATATATCACTATGTACGTAAATGCATTCTGCAGCTCTGTATTGCATGTTAAATGCAATCATTAACCTGTAATTGATGCTGCCATTTTTTCTGCTGACTTCACTGCACCTGAGGAGAAAAGGTTGAAGATTGTAATTAGTTAAGCTGAATTTACTCAGACCTTTTTGAGAATGTTGGCAAATGCAGAATTCATTTCTCTTTAAGCAGAACTTTGAAATACCTTGCTGTGACTGTCCTTTGATGGTACGATCTACAGTCTTTTGTAGACCTGAAGATAAACAGGGGCAGCAAAATTACTTTAAATGTGGCTATTTGAAGATCAAAATAGTAGTAAAGATACATCTACCCCACTTTTAAACATTAACCAATAATTCATTAAATCACGTAAAGACATTAACCGGTAGAAAACAAGTTTGAACACACTTTTTATCATACCTTGATCTTCTGCATTCCTGTTGGATGACTGAAAGTCGGCACACAAATCAACATCGTTTGATATTTCGGTGCAGTGAATGACTGGAGCAAAAACATTGCTTCCCCTTGTGGCTCTGATCATTGACACAAAGTCATGCTGCCCTTGGAGAGAAGCTGAGGAAAAGGTGAACACCGTGCCTACATGACTCTCATTGTCTGCATTTCTGAAATGAGCACACTAAAGTGATCATACCATGAACATCCTCGTCTAATGTGTTCCGTTGCACTCTGCAAACCTTTTAGCCCACATGGTGAGGTTTGTGATTTCCCATCATCGAGCTGGTCAGATTGCTTGTATCTGTTGGGCAAATGAGATGTTCCAAAGGTCCCCTTCATTTTGACAGATCTAGTGCTGGTGTTGGAAATCACGGTGGTCATCGCATTACTTCCATCTTCCACAAGCACGAACTGCTGGCACAGAGCTGCTGACAGATGCCAGATAGATCAATCTATACAGCAAATTGCAGACTCTTCATTCATACAGAGTTTACCAAACCTTACCTTGGCTGCTGGAACTGAATAGCTTGCCAATCTGAGGATAGTGGTGTTGCTCATCCTTCAGAATTTGAATAAATTTCTCACAGCATTCTTTGCCTTTGCTCATTATGACTTTCAGGAGGGTGCTGATCTGTTCATGCTTATTGGAAATACAATTCAGGTTCTTGTCTTCTTTTGCACTTAAAATATCCCCTGCCTTGTCTATGATGTGACCCGGATCTACTGACAGAACCTCACAAAGAGCTGCGCTTTTCTCTTGCAACAGATCCATGATGCGTCCTGTGAAGTCAAAGTGAGATGAGGTTCCATACTGATACTGGCTCACTCAGGCAACAAATATTCAGATTCAGATTACTGTATTTATCCCTGAATGGAAATTTTCGTGTTGCAGTAGCCTTAACATAAATGTAAGAAACAATTAAAAACACAGACACCAGATAGGCATAGGAGTACACATAACACAAAATTACAGTTTAAAGTGTATGTATGGTATACAGTGAATGTGCAAATATGCAAATGTGCAAGATACCAAAAACACCTTGAGTTTTTATTAAATGTGCATTATTCCTTATGTATTACCTAGGAGGAGGAGACCCCCCCTCCTGCTCAGTGAGGAGTCATTGTAGATGTTTACTGCTGTAGGCAAGAATGACCTGTAGCAGTCTTCATGAAAATGAAAATCGCTAATAATCACAAATATGAAGATGAAAATGGCATAGGCGTGTAAAGGAGCTCATATGTAAAATAACCTAACTCCTGTGTCAGTCTAGTTATTTTATGTATGTAGTACGTATAGTTTGCGTTCTTTAAAGATTTATCTTTTGTGTGTCGTTGATCAGTTATACTTAAAACACCGAAGCTTCAGTGTGAATGCTTTACTCGTGTGGACGGTTCAGGGCATACTAGACCGAAAGAACACTGCCCCATACCAAATACTCTATATGGCACAATAATTATATACAGCTTCATTTAACTCAAATTATGAGAATTCATATATTTTCCATGCATACCGCCAAAACAACTTGGAACTGTAAACCGACGCGGAAATTCGCACAACTGTATTTAATGAATAAAATTAAGCAAGCAAATGATGCACATAAGAAATCCATCGCCAGGCAGAGAAATTAATTAGAACGCTAAAATAAATAAAATGTAGCTTGAATAAGCAAGAAGTTACCGAATAGTTTCTTCGCAATGAGCAGTTTCACTTTTCGGTGTGAAATTATGCAACTTACAGGAAAGAAGGGGTGGGACTTCTACAATACTGTACTTCCACAGTAAGTAAATACTTCCACAAAGTTACTAAAATCTAAAAGCACTTCCGCATTTGTAATGCCAGTTTAAATTCTGCTGCGGCATTTTACATGCCGTACAGATTGCAGACTGGCGTTCTCTCCAGAATTAACAAGCATGAAGTATGCGACAACGCAACTTTAATGAAAACCATATTAACAATCACTGTAGGCACTGAATTATATACAAAGTACTTCGGAGATCATTTTGATAGCAGAGGTCCCGAATTGGGATGACCTACAAACTTTCAACATATGGCGTTTTGTACAACATTATTTTTTAGCAATACAAATATTGATCGCTGTTTTTTACGTGATAAACCTGTATACAGCTACTTAATCTGTTGTCTCTATTTGTCCTGGTGTAGTGTGTGCATTATGAAATAATGATAAAATTTCCCGAGAAGTATCGGTCTCCACTTTGGATATTCACTCTGACCATTAAGCACTTGATTACGACTTCACATATGGAAAGTAGGGCCTTTCCAAGAGTATGTGAAGGCAGCATTACATCGACCTGTGGAAAGGCCATAAGAAATTAGAAAGTGGTTCCTAGTGGTAAATTTTAGTCTCATATAGAGGACGTTAACTGGAAGAGAGCATGGCTTCTACCTTAAAAATACTGCATTGTAACCAAAGTCGAATGGTCATTTTAAGATTTTACACAACATACATCCCACAAAATCTTTCATTTCAAAAATCATGCTAGATAATGTCCGCACTTTCCACAACTGCCCAAATTAAAGTAAGAGAGGTAAAGAAACCACCTGTTATGTGATTGATGACCTAAAGGTCAAAGGTCACGGGGCGGGGTGTGTTTGTGGGCGTGTTCAATGGCGTCATTGTGGCGTGTATCCAATGATATCAAGAGGTGTATCGGTGACGTCGTGTGTGTCCAATGGTATTGAGGGGGCTTGTCCGATTATGTGACAAGCGCATGTCCAATTATAGGGCCAATAGGTTATGTCACGACCCGTTGGTTGATGGTGTTTTATGAAATAAATGTCAATATGAGAGGTTATGTCTGTGTGTGGGTGATGGAAAAAAGCAGCTGGGGAGGATTGTGCGGTACTCCCTCAACTCCTCTACCTGTTCACTGTCATGTTTCTGGAATGTGGTGCGGCGGAAAGAAAAGGTCTGGTAGGCATGTCTCCATCCTGTCCTGGGCATGGTCGGGGGCATGTCTGTGATGTTACACTGTTGGGTGGGAAACTTCCTGGACCCACACCTTTGCTGTGTATTATTCATAATTAGTAACAATTATCAATATAAGCACATTATTAAATGATTTATTAAAAGTGATGCGCTATCATGACGTGTCCGTGCTTATGCTAGGTGTAATGTGCAATAATGACGAGTTCGGGACTGTTAGGTTTACAGCATCGGTTAAAGTAAAGGATCAACCGGAATCCGGCATCTCCCCCCGTCGTACTTTATAGTTTGATACTGTCAATGCGAAAGGGTGCAATCATAGCGAGTTTAGGCCAGTTAGGTGTAAAACGCGCACGTCTAGGTATGCAGCTGGTTCACTGAAACATAGTATTGGTGATCATGCAAAAGACAAACATCAAAATTAAGCATTTCACGTAAAGCCACATACTTTGATCTTCGCAATTAAAAACAGAACTTTATTTAAAGTCAATTTCGTAAACATCAACTTCTCAAATGCGATAGATAGAATCATGCAAAATCGGGGTTTTCCGTAAAAGACCTTATCACGGTTCCAAACACATATAGACACAACAAACATAAGGACTTACGCCAAAAAAAAAAAGAACGGTTCAGGTACCAAGATGCCTGTGACTTGCATTTCGACTCTGATGCAGAGCAAAGCTTGAGAATAAAAAACTTTTTGAAAAAGTTATGTTCACCAAAATAACATAACTAAATGACTGATAAATATAAAGTTACAACTGAAGAACAACGGCACAGAGAAAGAACATACAGTGTTTAAAAGGCCGGCATCGCAGACCCGAACGCCTTACAGCACCGAATCACACCGGCGGGCTACGACCTGCCTTACACACGCTAGTGACTCGATATGTCACGTGACTTAATGGTACCGTGTGACGTAACTCAATGGACAGCCGGTGATTTCGAGAGCGCGTGTCGGTTTAGAAGTTAGATTGATGGAACTATGGCCGTGTAGTTTTCACATTATTCTGGTTGGTTAAGAGTACACAATTAAAAACAACTCATTTTAGGACGTGAACTATATTTCGGATATTACACATTTTTCGGATAGTATTTTAAAACAATGACCTTTGACTAAGAAAATTGCGTGCGGATTGGGTTTTGCTGAGGCATCATGAGATAAGCCACACTTCAAGTGTGTTGTGCTAAGGATACGGTGAATGTAATGTGTGACACATATAAGATGGCGCACTCAATAGATCCTTGATTAATTCAATAACTAGCATGTGTTGGAAGATTTTTTGTTATTATTTTAAAAGTAAAATTTTGGGAAAGGTGTCACCTTTTTCTTTAGATTAAATCTTTTGTTACGTTAACATGGCACATTCCGAAAGAACTTTGTTTGGCAGCGTGTTTTAAGTTGCTTTAACCACCAGCGGTGTTTAAAGAGCTGATCACCCGTAGTGTGTGAGTTTGTGCCCCCTGCGATGGTCTGACATCCTATCGTGGGGGGCGTCTCCCTACCGTAGGGTCCTGTGCTGGTTATGTGGCTGAATGGACTCCTTGGTTTGGGCTGTCTGATGATCATAGTAAATCAGGAGTTCCGGGTTAACTTTGGGGCAAAGTACCCTCCAGGTCATCTGGTGCGAAGGGGGGTGTCACGAACAGCACGTAAATCTGTAAACGTAAATCTTCACCACAGTGAAGGGGCTGAGAGACAGCAGAGGGTCTCACCCACATAAGACAGAAAGAGGAATTCAGCTGTACGATTACATGAACTCGATTGGTGAAAACTTTTATTCAATTAGTTTAATCATGCACTGCAACAAACACCATATTTTCTGTCATGGTATTAATATGTTCTAATTCTTTCTATCCAAATATTTACACAATGAAATGTTTTTTCTTTATTATTATTTTAACCAAATCGACTCAAGCAGCTTGCGGGTATTCACCGTAACCCAGGGAATTCCTTGCCGTGTCATTGAGTCTTGCTGACGATATACCTTTATGTGATGACTGAAAATAATAGGCGACTGTAAAGTGTTTAAGGCGCTAAAGATTATTTAAAAATTAACTTTTCAAATTGTGTCACGGAGCATAATGTCTAAGGTCTTCATACAGCGAAACAATATCGAAGTTTATTTTCCCTGTTTTGCGATACGTATGCGTTTTAATAGACGACATGTCTGTTGTTTGAAAAGCATCTATACTTTAAATAAAGGCGTTTTTGCTCAAGGTAGGTAATGTCTGTGACGAGAGTCATCCCGGATTGGCGAAGCTCTGGTGATGAGTTTAACATCTGTGTCGATCAGCAAATGGTGCTGGGGGGAAGTATGCTATAACCAAGTCGGGTGGTGAGACTAGATAGCAATTTTCATATACGGGAGCCTAAATGAGCACTTAAGAGTGTTGTAGTCATTTTACTAAACACTGGTAAACCAGAATGTGATTAAAGAACGTGATATCTACACACCCAAAGGTGGTGCTTTATTATTATTTGGTTAACAATTTCCTCACCTCGTTTAATTGCGGTTACTTGGACGTTCAGTGCATCTTTTTTGTTTACTTTTAACGTATGGGATAGTCATGATATTTACAACGGCTGCTATTTCTGATTGTTGAACAGATTTTTGGGTGTTTCACCCTGCCCGAATAATCACGCTATATTGTGTTTGAACTACACCCCCGGTGTCAGCTGCAGGAGGATGGGCCCCCTACCCCCTCACTCGTTTTCTCTTGTCTCACTGAGAGGTTTTCCATGCTACCGCTGACTCAAGCTTACTCTCTGGAAAATTTGGAGTTGTGTAAAGTAACGGGCCTTTTTGTTAACACTATTTATCAATCAATCTTTATTTATACAGCCCCGTTTCAGCCCCAGGGTTTACAAAGTGCTTTACAGGCATTTTAAAAAGTAGAGAAACAGCAAAAAGAAATTGAGTGAAAGTCAGAAATTAATTTTTAAATTAGTGTTTAATTTAAACTAGAGTTTAAATTAAAAGCAAATACGGAAGAACAAATAAACACGTTAAATAAATGAAATAACTCATCATAAGTTGTTAAACGCAATGGTGAACAAATGTCTTTTCAGTCTAGCTTTGAAAGTCCTTGGCCCGATATTGGGAATGACTAATAAATTACTGTTGCATGATCTAAGTGATCTACCTTGGACATACCTTACAATCATGCTACTGAGGTAGGGCGGGCCATGACCATGTAAACATTTAAAAACTAATCAAAGAACTTTAATCCTAAAAGACACGGGAAGCCAGTGAAGGGGTTTTAAGAGTAGGTGTGATATGAACCCTACGGCTAGTAGCCTACGTGTAAGCAGTGTAGCAGCGCCATTCTGAACCCATTGTAAATTTGTAATAGACTTCTTAGGTAGGCCAGCCAACAGTGCGTTACAGTAATCTATTCTACTTGAAACATAAGCATGTATTCGTTTTTCACAGTCAACAAATGACAGCATACCCCAGACTTTGGTGATAATACGGAGGTGATAGTGTGCGGTTTTGCAGTCGTTGCTTATATGGCTATTAAAGCTAAGATCACCGTCGAAAAGGACTCCCTGGTTCCTGACTTGTTGTTTGGCCTTCAGAGTCATTGATTCTAAATACAGCAGTATTACACAAAATAGTATTACGTCTTAAAGGTATTACAAATTTCATTGTGGTACCACAACAACACTCTTCAATCTATTCCCCTTCAATGACAGTCATTTACAAGTACCTTAAAGTTATCTTGCAGGTTTGAAGACTTCACCAATAGTCATGTACTTGATAACAAATAGTCAGTAGCACTTAAAAACTTGACATTATTAGGACCATATTTATTTAATGAACGGTGATGCTGTCGGCTTCTATAAGTCTGCTTAAAATGTGCTTTGCGATGCTGTGCTATGTTCTTGAGTTACACATTAAACAAAAACAAATCTGATTTTAATTGTGGGATAATTCCTTCATATATACTCAGTTTAAGAGAGTTGCGTTTCAAGCTGTATTCCGTTTTTGAGATTATTTTAAAAGTTTACATCTTAGAGTTTGTAACAAGTTGTGAAAACACAAGGTTTAATTTCCAAGGAAATTTATCACCGAACAAAGAAAACTCATGCGGCAAGTGAAAGGTTTTCAGTGCAAAACCGAGAGTCTGAGGGAGGTGAGTAGTAGGCCAACATGGCTGATTGACTAGAATATGATTCATCTGAAGAGTCTCTGGATGGAGGAGACACTGATGGTACCATAGGAGAAGCTGTATGCCATATAGGTTCAACAAAGTCAGTTTCTTATGCATTTTACAAAAGTGTTGTAAGCTGTACAAATGTTTGCTACTTGTTGTTTCCACAAATGTAAGTTGAACAAAGTTTGTTTCTTATCCATTTTTGAAAGTGTGTTGTAAGTCATGCAAAGTTTGTTTCTTATTCATTTTGCAAATGACGTGTAACTTTCACAAAGTTTGTTTCTTATCCGTTTAGCTAATGTGTTGTAAGTTGTGCAAAGTTTGTTTTGTGTTCATTTTTACAAATGCGTAGCATATTGTCAGCTTGATCAAAGAATGTTTCGTATTCATTTAACAAATGTTTCTTCAATGCATCTTTGAGTTTACGTATTTATTTTACAATTGTTTTAATGTGATGAACTAAATGTTTGTTACTTGTTTTCACAAATGTAAGTTGATCAATGTTTGTTTTTAAAATCTTATCTTGTACAAAAGCTTTGCAAATTGTTTTTAATGCGATGTAGTAGAAGTTTACTTGTTGCCGCAGATGTAACATGAAAAAAGTTTTTAAAGTTTGTACAAAAGTTTTGCAAAAGTTTTTAAAAATGTTTCTTGTACAGTAATTTGCAAGGTGTTCATTTTACAAGTGTAACTTATATACAACCGTTACATAATTTATTTTGTAAATGTACAATGGTTTCAGGTGAAGTCCGCATGGAGAGGTGGAGGTATGCTCTAAAGAGGAAAGGAATGAAGGTCAGCAGGACTAAAACAATACATGTGCGTGAATGAGAGGGAGGACAGTAGAATGGTGAGGATGCAGGGAGTAGAGTTGGTGAAGGTGGCTGAGTTTAAATACTTGGGGTCAACAGTTCAGAGTAATGGGGAGTGCAGAAAGGAGGTGAAGAAGAGAGTGCAGGCAGGGCGAAGTGGGTGGAGAAGAGTGTCAGGAGTGATTTGTGACAGACAGGTACCAGTAAGAGTGAAAGGGAAGGTCTACAAGACAGAAGTGAGACCAGCTATGTTATACGGGCTGGAGACGGTGACACTGACAAAAAGACAGGAGGCAGAGCTGGAGGTGGCAAAGTTAAAGATGTTAAGATTCGCACTGGGTGTGATAAGGATGGACAGGATTCGGAATGAGTATATTAGAGGGTCAGCTCAGGTTGGACGGTTTGGAGACAAAGCCAGAGAGGCGAGATTGGGTTGGTTTGGACATGTGCAGAGGAGAGATGCTGGGTATATTGGGAGAAGGAGGACAGGAAGAGATGGAAAAGGCTGATCCGCTGTAGCGACCCCTGATAGGAGCAGCCAAAGGTGAATGATGGTGATGAAGTTATACATAGGAAGACGATGTTGTGTGTGGGTTCAAGAAATAAATGATACCCTCTGGCTATATCAGGGAAAAGCTCCTTTATTAACAACTGTAACCTCCTGCCAGTCTACCCTTCTGTCTGTATCACTGGTGCTCCCCTTTACCATATATTACCTAAAACATGTTAACACCACCACAGTCAACACTATTAAATAGCATATAGGCCTAGGATTAAGCAGTGATTAGAAAACGTGTTGAACAATTCAAAATGTGTAAAATTTAAGTTTAATATTCTTTCAAGTATTGCAGCCCTATACCTCAATGACATCCTTGCACACTCCTGACATTTTCTCTGCCAACTTTATAAGCTTACCACCTGGGATGTTTTTAAAACTGTCTTGAAGGGGTTTCCACACATTATTTAAATTTTAACTTAATGGTTATGATTGTTATTATTATTATTGTTACTACACCACATTATTAGCTCAATGTTTTCATCTTATCCTTCCTTTTGGCCAATGGCAAACTTCCTCAGGTAAATGTTTTTAAATACATGTTTATTTAGGGGGGCTAAAAAACATTTTAGGGGGGCTAAAGCTAGGGCCAAGCTATGTGTGGCTATAACAAATTAAAAATATATGGTTTGGCTAGTAGTGGCTATATTGATGGGTATTCTTCAAAGGTGATTTGGTTGATGTGTGGGGTGACGAACAATGACCCAGAGGTCATAACACAACATTACATTGTGTGTCACTGAACTTAGGCTCATCCCAATGTGGCTTGGTACAGACTGTGTCACTGAAAATGGTAGCTGTTTACTGTGCTCTGAGATCAGGTCACACAGACGATTTTTCTGGGGCTGCAAGTAATGTGTATAGTTCATTGACATCCAGCCAATGAATTAAAAACTGGTGGTCTTTCTTCAGGAAACAAAGGTACTGTACATAAGCATTTATTGAAATTTCTGTTATATCAGTTTACTGTCTGCACTACATGGTGATTAATGCACTGATGATCTTTTAAAATTATGGGGAGATTGACTTAACATTAAACTAACTTAATACAAAAAGTTCAAGTTTGTTAAAATTGTTAAGTGTTTCTATAGGTCTCAGATTTGGACTGATCTCTTGAATGACCCAAGGGAAAAAAAGAGTCCTCAAGGGCAGTCATGAGCACATACGTGGTTTATGAATCTGAATGTGCTGCAGCAAGACCTTGATGAAGGCAAGGAACTATGAAGCACTCATACCATTAGACCAGCTAGACAGTCTTGCTTTCCTTCTGGTAAATCAGATGTCATTTACAGTCTGCCACACAGGTTTGTTTTTGTAAATGATTTATTATTTATTCTCTTTTTAAATATAACAATCAGGTATGCTTAGCAAAATTCAGTTTATTAACAATATCACAGTACATTACATCAAATGAGGAGGTTTTTATTTACTTGTATCGTTAATGGTAGAGCCTGCAGATTTTCAGTATCACAGGAAAACTTGAACCAGTTTGTTATTCAGTCCACCTTAAGCTTTTGTGGAGATGCTCAACTTCGGGAATACT
Source organism: Gymnarchus niloticus (assembly GCA_009936485.2). Lineage (NCBI taxonomy): Eukaryota > Metazoa > Chordata > Actinopteri > Osteoglossiformes > Gymnarchidae > Gymnarchus > Gymnarchus niloticus. The sequence goes on along the minus strand of JAACJT020000001.1, from coordinate 38,725,983 downwards.
TGTGAAGAGCTACAAACACAAACTGGTTTAGCACCCTCTCTGAACTGTAAGTCTGCTGTGTAGAACTGTGTAGCTCTTAAGAACATGGCTGATCTTTAATAAATTGCTAGCTTGCAATATCAATAACATTTCTGGTATTTATGAGAGAGTGTGTATGTCAGTGTGTGTGTGAGAGAGAGAGAAAGAATCTGTGAAAAATGCAGACAGATTATCTGCTGGAATTTCAGTGAAGTTCAAAATCTGGTGAGTTTTGTATACCAAAACCCATTGCATGTTAGAAGTGTTCGTCAGTTTCAGCTATTGGCCAATTCATTGTATTTGAGCATGTGTAGACAAACGGGAACGTACATGTCTGGTTGAAGCAAAGTCTGGGTTGTGGAATAATAGGCAGATGATTGACTTAACTTGTGAAAACAAGTTTCTAATCTTGCTACGGCAGGCCCTTGCATGTCCATGCACATTTCTGCTAACATCATTAGTTACCGGCACTGTTTTTGCAATCCAAGCACGTTTTGTGGTGGTTTAGTCACGCAGTCGTGTCCCATTCTTCTCGACTCCATGGACCACAGCACGCCAGGCCGCCCTGTCCTCCACCGCCTCTCGGAGCCTGCCCAAACTCATGTTCATT
>JAACJT020000001.1:38686584-38716572 GCA_009936485.2 Gymnarchus niloticus | reverse complement strand
CCATCATATCAGCTAGCTCTCTCCTTTTACCAGTCATACTGCCAACATTCAAAGTTCCTACCCTCACTTCCACTCTCTTAACCTTCCTCTTCTCCTCCTGCCTCTGGACATGCCTTCCCCCTCTCCTTCCTCTTCAGCCAACAGTAGCCCAATTTCCACCAACACCCTGTTGGCTGACAGTGCTGGTGGCAGTTGTTGTTAACCTGGGCCTCGACCGATCCAGTATGGAAATTTGTTTTGTTGTCCGCATATTAGATTTGGCAAAGTAGGTGGGATTCTGAAGCACTTATAAGAATAATGTGGGTACCAAAAGGCTATTTATATTCAACGATAATTGGAGTTTACAGTTTTATTAAACTTGCCATTTTGTAGAAGCAGTTAACATTACAGCAGGAGCTTTCCCCTGAGCATCAAGAATTTTAAAAAGGCTTGAACCTGAAACCTGTTGTGCATTGCAGCTTATTAAGCAGTATATCATTAGCAGTAACATAAGGTCATAGGTTCACTAAATGCCATTCTTATTCAAACTTACTACTTTGAAATTTTTCCTCATCTATTTTTCATATTTGTACATGTATAAACTCTGCTGTTGATTGTTCATGTTGGCAGAAAATGCAACACAAAAATTATGAAAAATACATAAAAGAGAAATAAACATTGCACTCTAATCAATGCATAGCAAGCAGAAACTCACCTATTAACTGCAGTAGTACTGGACACATGGACACATTATATTGGATGTACTGAGGACTGAATTGCACGATAAACCTTTTGTCTAAACTGATTAAAATAAACACAATTCACATCAGGATTTAAAATAGTATTTTTTTAAAGATTGCTCTACATCGATCATCAGACAATCAAAAACTATTATCTTTTGTAATGGCATTTGTGTGTGCTGATGATGGGTCCTAGGTACAAAAGTATTAAGTAAAAAGATTTACTTTAACTGACACATGTGTAATGCTTGTTGCTGATCCAGTATAAAGCATTAAAAATAGATTAAAGTGAATTGAATAAAAATGCCCTAAATGCATTTTATGATCCATCAGAGGTGAATTTCAGAGTGCACTGTGGCATCCAGGTCTATTTTTTATTAAATGCTACTATTGTAATGGAAAAAAAAATACAATTTGTATTTTTTCAAAAACAGATATTTATATTCTTAATATGAAACAAAAGAGCAGCTTTTTCTTTTTTTCATACACAATGATCTCTCATATAAAAATGTATGCTGAATTATTCACATTATTTTCACTTTTGAAATTAGCTTTGTAACATTAAGTAGCATTTTCAACGTTACGCTCATAATTTTCACAAAAAATTCTAGACACTGAATAGTGTTTATATAAATGTTGTAATTTGTCTTTGCAAACCACAAAGTTCAATTTCAGGCCAAAGGAGATTTATAAATGTATTATTATAATGTAATATGGATGTCACCTTTTGAATGCATGTATGGTTTCTTTCCCCCCTTGTTCTTTGCAGAGGAACCTGCTATCGACATACCCTTGACCCGTGTGGCTATGTGGCATTGCTGGATGGCCTGGCTCAGGGCTCGCTGATCCATCCTACAGACTAACGACTGTTACATCCGTCAGGTTAACAGGCGTTATCGTCCAGTCAGACTCTTTCACCCGTCGGATCAGGGATGGCTGTCTACCCATGATTTCTCTTCCAGGCCTGAGTCGGTCGAGGTGGGGTTCCGTTACCATGGCCCGTTCTGGATCACCCGTCGCATCAACCCACTCACCTACCAGCTGGCCCTTCCCTCCACTTAATCCCACGTTCCATGTCTCCCATCTCCGACCCGTCGAATACAGCACCTACAGCCCCCAGGCTCCTGAGCCCCCACTGCCACGAATGATCGATGGTGCCCCCGCCTATACGGTTAACCGTATTGTGGACTGTCGATGCAAGGGGAGGGGCTTCCAGTATCTAGTGGACTGGGAGGGTTACAACATGGAGGACCGCACCTGGGTCTCCCCCCGGAACATCCTGGACCCTCAGCTCATCAGAGATTTTCACTGCACCCATCCAGATTGTCTTCATCCATTGCACCGCTGTCCATAGAGGGTGGATCCTGTCACAGTTTCCACTTCCACCTCCAGGGATCTCTGAGTGCCTTACCCTGGATCTAGAGATTATTTAAGGGAGACTGACCAGACTACTCTTGCTCAGTCATTGTTCACCTGTCCTTTGTCCTGTTCCCATCCTGGATAATAAGGCTCCGTGATCTGTCACCCGGTGCCTCCCAAATTCGTCTCCACCCCCGTATCCTCTACGCATGACAGGTTCGACTCTCTTGTTGTCAATACAAGATTCGAAGAAAAATTTATGCAAATCTAGGATGAAAAAAATGTTGAGATATTGTCTAAGCTTGTCCAAACAATGCCACGACAAATGTTCCTTAATCAGAGCTAAAGATGGTCAAATGAAAGACTAAAGTGTGCGACTTTTTTTTTGGCTGGGGCAGTGTATAAATATTGCTTTTACAGAGTGAAAGTGAATATTTGGTAAGAAGTAAAAAGGTGTATATACGTTAAGCAGAATAACAGTTAGTTATTGCTTTAAAAACCTTATTATTCCAGCAAGATACAGATGCTGTCACAACATAACACATACACCAAAAAAAACAGTCCTGTTTAGTATTTGAATCCGATGTTATCTTTACACAACCGATCTAAAAGAATCTCAGGCTACTTAACATATTATGAAGGCTCCGTTATGCATCACAGGTCTTTCCATAACCACATTAATGAAATCAAATAAAACAAATAAATCCTAATATATAATTTACAATTTAAATATCAGAATAATATATCAGTACTTGTAATATCAGTACAAACCTGAAAAACACATTTTTCTGTTGTAATGACCAAGGCCCCAATTCTAAGAGGAATTCCACCTGCAGCTGTGAAGCCAATGATTTTTTTCTATCTGTAGCAATGTCACCTGAAATGCATTGCGTTTTCAGCAGAATAGTCTCAGTATGACTTAGCCACATAAAAGAATGCCAGTCTGTCACGGCACCAAACTGGCACACCCGGATCTCCAAACAAAAGCCAATATGACTTGCTCCCCTGCCTTTATACCACCAGAAATTGCCTAATACGAGCCCACTTGTGATACATCAGTCTTATAGCCGCTTGTCATGGTCAGGGTCTTAACGATGGGGGAGGCTGTGGAGTGTGTGCCAGGCTGCCAGGATGGCACTCCCTCACAGGCTATATACAGTTATATGGAACAAGCAATTTAGAGACATGAGTTAGTCTAACTTTATGGCTTTTCACTTCTGAAGGGCACTAGAGCAGTCAGAGAAAACCCAGAGAATGCGTACAATCCACACCCACAGCAGAGGTGAGAGTCAAACTCCTAACCCTAGAGCTGTCACTCAACAGTACTAACAACTAAGCCACTGTGCCCCCAAATAGCTTTCAGCTCAACCAAAATACTGAAATGGTCAAAAGTATTGACATCTGTCCATTAAAAAAAAATAATCACAATTTTCTGTGAAATACATTGAAACTGCAAGCAATTTGCACCCAACATTCTTTATTCCATAGAGCAGACACGTTGATTTTCATTTATTCAGTTTCATTTATTGTAGCGGCATGGACTGTGGGATTGTGGGTAATGTTTTGTTGTCCAGCCGTGTGTATGTGTGTGGGGCTAACAAGGTTAACCCCCACATTGTCTTGTCTGTGTTGTTGGTAGACTTGGTGTTATTTGAATGAGTGGCTGCACTGATTTGCTGGCTGCCACCAAATAAGGTGACTTGTGTGAATGGCAAGATGTCTCCGCCTCCTGCTTGTCACAATATTATAAAACAAAATAAAACAAATGAAATACCATGGACAAAGTTATTGGTACACCTTTTGGCCAATAATTCTGTATATATCACCTACTATCAATAGTTTTAGCTTCTCAAGTGTACAAGAGTGACTTGTGTGAGTTAGCACGTTTCATACTCATGATTTTCCTGCTCCTTCTTCTTGGGAAGCTCATGGTGATAGCATGCTGAGACCAGACATCTCTTTCAATGGCCACAGACTCTAGCTCACTTTGGAGGATTCCCAAATGTTCCCAAGCCAACTGGGAGATATAATCCCTCCAACATGTTCCAGATCTTCCTCAGGTTCTCTGCCCAGTGGGATGTTATTGAAACAGCTCCCTTGGCAACTGTCCAGATGGCATCCTTGTAAGATGCCTGAACCACCTCCATTTGTTCCTCTCGATCTGAAGGTGCAGTAGTTCGATTTTGAGGTCCTTTTGGATCTCCAAACTGCTAACAGAGAGTGAGTTTAGCAACCCAGCCGCCCTACGTTATATTCACCATTTGTACTAGAAATCTTATTCTTTCAGTCATTACCCAAAGCTTATACAAGTATATGACCATTGGTGAGCACAGGAACATAGACCGACCGGTTTAACTGTATGTCCGTGATATTAAAATAACTGAAAAGCATGCTAGCTAATATCCGAAGTTTAGAGTTAATTAACAGTAGATGTTTTTGCAATGTCAGAAGTTCATTGTGCTATTTTTGTAGTGTATGAGAAAAAATGGCTCCTTCTAAATACAAATGGCACTATGGCTTCATTTCTAAATCATTTCACATAAAAAGTGAATACCAAAAACTGAACATAGTAATAAATGCACCTTTAGCTATGTTCTTGCATTTCCAAGCCTTGCTAGCCTTCTTTCGTGGTGACAGACAGACACTTTATTAATCCCTGAAGGAAAATTAATGTGTTACACATGTATTGGAAATAATACTAAGATCACATTGTAATATGCAACAATCAGCTGTGCCTTACACTGTACAAAGCACACAACTATTGGCTGTGCAAACTGAAGCATAACAAATACAACAATAAATACAACAATAATATAGTAGAACAACAATACTACAATAATACAAACAACAGTAATACAAGTAAAAAAATAAAAAGAGAGAAACTAGAATATTCCAATGACCCGTTGGTAACTGGCTGCCTGTCCGACTATACCAAGATTAGCCTAAGGCAGTACTGTATGACCTGATGGCCGCAGGATTGAAGGACCAGTGAAAACGTTTCTTGGTGCACCTTAGGGAATGTACTCTATCACTGAAGACACTCCTCTGTGCCATAACTTTCACATGCGGAGGTGGGTAAACATTCTCCTTAATGGACAAAAGGGATAGGGATGACTTTCAACAGCCACGCCATTGAACCAGAACAAAGGACCCAGCAAACCTGTCTGGTAATCAGGCTAAGTTACAAAATGTATGGAGTGCACGGGGGCGACACTAGATCACAGCACTGGACAGGTTGTGGCGCAGTCCAGAGAGGTTTTTTTCTAAAAGTGCAAAACCAATATGAAAAGACAAAGATAAACACACATCTCCTGTGATAGCGGGCTTCTGACTGAGACAATAAAAGCAAGCATAAAATGCATTTTTTTTCTCCTATTGCCACATCAGAGCTCTTGCTCAATAAATCAACAATGCAATTAAATTCTTCATTGGGTAGGGGTAAAGATAAAAATGGAACAAAGCAATAACTCCCCGTAAGTATATTCATCCCTGAATTAAGGTTCTTATACATGGATTTTTGGGGAGTGCTGATGGGTCGTAAACATTACCTCAGTAATGATTTGATCTGCAGGCTTTGAAAACATTTTAAAGTGGCTGGAAGATGGATGGGAAATAGCAGTGAAGGCTCACAGTGTCATCCACAAAGGGGCATTTTGGTTATACAGCAGATATAAAAAGTCTACACAGTCCCGTTAAAACTGCAGGCTTTTCACGATGTAAAGCCAAAAAAACTAAACCCTTTTTATTTTTGCAATAACTTTGCTGATCCTGAGCCAATGTTGATCATTTCTGGCTGAACGGCTGCTGGCCTGTGTGAAAGCTAATGGATGACATTTTGAACACTTGCTCTAACTTGCTCTGAATGTGTGACTTTTTTCATCATTGTGAGCATTAGTCAGATTTGTTGTGTTAGAAGTTAGGAGTACATAAAATGATGTGAAGTTAAATACATGGTTTGTTACAATTTTATTAAAGTGCATTTCGGCCAGAAATGATCGAAATTGAGTCAGGATCAACAGATATTGCAAAAATGAAAAGTGTTTAATTTTTTCAAACACAGCATATATAATATACAATATATATTGTATATTTACTGCCCAGCCAAAAGAAGAGTAACCGTTTCAATTTAAATAAGCAAATACAGTCTAAGCTTAGCAAACTTATGCAGCAATAAAATGAAATCAACTGAGTACCTGAATCTACTGAATGACCAGGTTACCCGTACCAATGGATTTTTTCTTCCCTGCAGCATGGATATATTCCAGGACAAAAATGTTAAGATTCTTTGGGCTCAAATTGTGAAAGAGTGGTTCAGGGAGCATGAAGAATCATTTTCACACATGAACTGGCCACCACAGAGTCCTGATCTTAACTCCATTGAATGTCTTTGGATATGGCAGAGAAGACTATGGAGTGGTTCAACTCTCTGTTGTCAATTCAAGATTCGATGAAAAATTAATGCAAATCTAGGATGAAAAAAATGTTGAGATATTGCATAAACTCTTCCAAACAATGCCATGACGAATGCTCCTTAATCAAAGCTAAAGATGGTCAAATGGAAGGCTGAAGTGTGCGACTTTTTTTCTTGGCTGGGCAGTGTATATATACTGTATATTAACATTGCGCTTGAGACAGAGAGATTTTCACCTTCCGGTTTTCAAATTAATCAAGCAAAATTATCTGAAGCTGGTCATGACACCTAAGTAACAGAATCATGGCACTGCATTTCTTATGTGCATTAATAGATTTTTAACAAATCCAAATGAAATGTCACACATTTGCATACAGATTTAAGGCCCTCAAACCCCAATCTAAAGGCTATATGTACTGCATTTATGTTTTTTCGTATATAATACCAATTTAGGATTAGGGTGGATTGTACAAGTTTGTGTTTTCTCTATATATAGTAAGAAAAACAGAAAATTGACCAGAAAATTTGCTATCTTACTTATCCATCCATCCATCCATCCATCCATCCATCCATCTTCCAGATGTTTATCCTGAACAGAGTAGTATTTTGTTTATGACTTTTCTAATAACTAGACTTATCGTAAGATTATGAAATGACGTAACAATTCTGATGAATACATGATTTTAAGACTTTAGGGGACACACAATGGTTATCACTACTGTCTTACACCACCAGGGTTGGAGGCCCAAATCCCACTTCTGCTCTGTGTGTGTGTGGAGTTTGTCTGTTCTTGCCATGCCTCGCTGGTTTCCTCCTGCAGTCCGAGGACGCATTCTAGGCTCAATGGCTGCACTACAAAATTGCCCATTGTGTGTGAGTGTTTTAGTCTTCAACATCAGGCAGAGCAGCACGTTCATGGGTTCCCTTCTTTGTCACATCAATTCACAAGCAGACCCTGCATTACCATGGGACATAACTCTAGGAAAGAGAGACAATTTAAACACATTCTGCCAATAAGTTAAAAATTTATTACCAGCAATAAACAACTTTACTCTAAGCATTTTTATTTTACAAGAGACAAATTTCTATTACGTATTAAAAAGGCCTCATAAATGAAGAAATCAAATGGTGGGAAATGACAAAAGCAAATATAGCAATTAAGGTCATTAAATAGGTAGTGATGGTAATTAGCGTTACCATCAGAGGTGACTGCTCTAAGACTACAAGGGAAGCTCTGCCTCCTCTAAAATGTCACAAAAAAAAATTTGTCAAAAAAATACTATTGTATTTACATTGCTATTACAAAGAGCGTACTAAAACGTGTCCAAGTTCATGGCTAGTTCATTCAGAATCAGCAATAATTTCTTGCAGGTCATCTAACATGATTTTTTTCCCATACTTTCCCCTGGCCACATGATGCATTAAACCCTATTGAAGCGGAGCTTCTCTGGACTTCAATGGCACTTTAGAACATACTGTGTTTTCAGTGCAGAAAAGCTAGACGCTTATTGGACAAATGCTTAAAAACGTCATTTCCAGGGAAGCTGAGATTCTCTGGGAATAAATGGGGCAGTGGGCTTGCCAAGATGCTGTGCTGCTGCATGATGATTGGAGGAACTGGCAGGGGGGCGGGACCACTTTTTGATTGACAGAGTTTTGACATCGGAGCATTTGAATTTCGGTCGCATGCATATTTTTGGCGAGTGATTTTGTTAGACAAGCTGCTGCTCATAGTCAGTTATTTGCTAGTGATATAGCCCACTATTTTCATTTGTACATATCATACTGTAAATATAAACATAAATACAGTGTTCTTGAGTTTGCTCCTTGTTTCAGTTTAGTAAAGTTCATTCGTTTATTACAAACTATGTCGCGGGGGGCAACAATTGACTAATTTTATGATGTAGGGCTAAAATGAGCTTCCCCTGCTTGAAAGACAACCAGCTGCCACTGGTCACCATGGCATATCAGCAACCCAACTCAGACAACCCTCAGTAGATCCGGTTTTCTGACCAGCTATAAAAGCCAGTTCCTGTATTCTGAGTCTATCTGCTCTGAGAGACTACAAATGAGAAAAACGATCCCACTACTTTCAAAGGGAGGAAATACGTACATCATGTGCATAGTAGTGTTTGAAAATAGGTTGATTTATTATAAGAAAGAACGTCTTATATTGAAAGTGAAGATATACTGCAGGTGGACAAAATAATGGAAACAGCACATTAAAAAAAGGGACTTTAACTTTGAAGTAAATTAGTCATAATTAGAGAGGCAGATACAGAAATGAGTCCTATTAGGTTGTTTATTATTATCATTTGTCCATTTTAAAAGAAGTCTACACTCTGTACTTTGAGTTCTCATAGCAAATAGCTGAGTTCCAAAGAGATCAAAGAGTCAGTAACCAAACTGCAGGTACATAAAATCTGTACAATTATTTAATCTATCTAAGAGATAGCATATGCCAAACATGGACACACTGTGTGGGTGAAAAGAACAGCACTTACAAGTCAAAGCTCAACAACAGGGAGAGAAAAACTCTTAACAGAATAGTTATTGAATGCTACAAAAGTAGGAACTCAAAAATGACCACAGTAGGCTCTAAGCTTTGTGAGGTTAAAATTTATTGCCGGGCTTCTGTTTGAAAATGGCTTGTATCCATGCCTAATGCACAATGAAGCATTACCTGAAATAAGGAGCACAAACCCTGAACTCGTAGGCAATAAAAAGGTAATATAGTGTCAAAAGTAATCTTTTATACCCTGTTTCATAAATCTGGATGGGTTTCTGGAAGGGAAAGACAAAGGATGTCTATAACCATCAGTATTTGTTGGTACAGGCCTCTTGTTGGAGTCAGTGTGTTCATTTATTGTTCTGTATAATTATGTATCAATCATAGAATTTAAGACATTTTACATAACCAGATGAACACTATTGTACCAACAATGCTCCCTTTTGATGCTTCCATAGTTAGCGATGACACTGCTAAACAAACTCAAGCATGGTTTTATGAGTAAGAGGATGAAGGCAAATGCCTTCCCAATCTTCATGATACTTCGATACTTGATAATACTTTCTTGACCATTGTATGAGTGTGAGTACATGTACATGGGAATTCTTTAGTTTTCTCATATCCCATCTTGCTCTTCATAAAGACATATACAGGTGAGACCAAAGCTTGGTGTCAGAGCACAGGGTCAGCCAATTATCTGGCACCCCAGAGCAGTTTTGGGAGGAATGGGTTATGCTCAGTGGTCCAGCAGTGATATGGTCAGTCTGATGGCCATGGGATTCAACCAGACACAGGCATGGACTCCTAACTTGCAGAGCAGATCTAAGCACCCTAGCACTGTTATGGAAAGTTCTGGAGCACAGAGTATGAAGTAACTACCAGCTTGATTCATCCTTCGATGAAGTCCAGGAATTGTCTTAAAGTATGGTCTAAATAGAGGTTTAACATAAGCTATAAAGGTTATATATTGAAAGACCAGAGTATTGTCATATAGCAGACAGGAGACCGACTGAGGGGAACATAGGGGTTTATTGGTTGATACCATACTCAGCTCCACACTGGTACATCGGGGAATCTCCAAAGGGTAATCCAAGGGGCAGGAGCAGGCTGGAGCAGGCAGGAGTGGGTAGGAACCGGCACCAGTGGGCGGGAACAGGCAGGAACATGCCACAGGGGCAACACCAATGACTAGACAAGGCCAACAGTACTGGGAAGCTCTCTTAAAGAGAAGTAACAAGGAAAAACGCAAAACAGGTGTGTTCTGTTTAGGACACACCGGGGAAACAGAGGGATCAGGGAGGCAGAGCATGACAGTACTCCCCCCAAAGGCATGCCAGACAACCAGAGGGGGGCTGGACACTAGGACCAAACACGGACAAACGCAAGGACACGGGAAATGACCCGGACAAAACAAAACATGCGATCAAATGGACCAGACACAGGACACCACTAGGGACACCGAACAGACCAGGGCCACACAAGGGACAGCCAGGAGTAGGCACATGACATCCAACCCGACCAGGTAGCAGGCAAGGGGTCAGGCGGGTGTCGATGGGAGGACTTCGGGAGGCGCCAACAGGAGGACTTTGGGAGGCGGCCGTGCTTGAGCAGGGGGTGGATGCGCTTGACAGTCCAGGTGGGACTGGGTGCTGGGCGCGAGGGCGAGGCGGCCTTCTCTGGGTTGGGAGCCTAGAGCTCGGGCGTGGCGGTCCTCTCTGGGCCCGGAGCTGGCAGGTTGGGCGAGACAAAAGGGGCCTCCCCAGGTTGTCTCCATCATCTGAGTTTCTTAGCCCAAGAGGGGGCTAGAACATCCGTACCGGCAGGTGGATCAGCACCTGGCTCTGGGCAACTCACTGGCAGATCAGTGGTGGGAGGTGGGGAGCCTGCAGGTGGATAGGTGCTCTCCCGTGCCACGATCTCCGTCACCCTGGTCAACAGGTGCAGGATCTCCTCTGCCTCTCGAGGATCTGCGCTAGGGGTGAGTAGGGTGAGCCTCTGGTGTGCCTCACAGAACAGGCTACTGGCCTCGGGAGTTTTATAGAACACCGGGTTTGTCCACAGTTCAAGGGTGAGTTCCAGGAGGGCATTAAAGTCCACCAGAAGAAGATGGGGCCGTTCCTGGCATGCAGGCCTCTCCCTGTACCTCAGAGGCCAGGGTACTCGCGGGATCCGATCAGCTGGATGTATGGATCCACACAAGAGGGGGGAAAACCCCATTTGGTTGGGGTTTCGAGCTGGTCTGGTCATTCTGTCATATAGCAGACAGGAGACCGGCTGAGGGGAACATAGGGGTTTATTGATCGATGCCATACTCAGCTCCACACCGGTACATCAGGGAATCTCCAAGGGTTAATGCAAGGGGCAGGGGCAGGGGCAGGAACAGGCCACAGGGGCTACATCAATGACCAGACAAGGCCAACAGAACTGGGAAGCTCTCTTAAAGAGAAGTAACGAAGAAAAACACAAAACGGGTGTGTTCCGTTTAGGACACACTGGGGAAACAGAGGGATCAGGGAAGCAGGGCATGACAATTATGCTGTGGATTCTGAAGGTATGTCTTGGGACTGAATGGTCATCAACTAAATGGCACACCAAAGGCATACCTGACCGACAACACCGACTATCCTGTCTTTATAGTCAATTTTACTTTGCAATGCAGACATCCAGGGTGAACACAAAACCTTTGTGATAAGACCAGCTTCCTGAAAAGGAGCAGCTTCCAGCAGCACTACTTTTCAGAGGAGTAGTGTCCTGATTTTGGTAAGGTGCAGGCTCTATTTAGGCTAGCTATAGGTAATGGCAATGACAGACCTCTGACTGCAGAATTCAGTTCTAATTTATATTTCTTTTGAAGACCTCATAACCTATAAATTCGTAATAACATTTCATGCCACTTCTGGACAGATTTGGTCAAGCTTTGAAATCTTTATGAATCTATATCTGTGGTTGCTGGGTGCAACATTCACTCAAACTTATTGACCGGCCTGAAAATTTTGAAATATTTTGCAAAATGACAGCCAGGATCCTGTTGATGAACAGCAGAAAATTAATTTAAAAAGTAGCAAAAAATAGTTACCATACTTTTCATAGTCAATCTTGTATCACCTTCTTATGATCTGATATATTCAAGGCCCCATCAATATCCTTTGTTTGACACTAAGGAGATGACCTTATTTTGTGTTGTTCATTAATATTAGCTTCTGAGAAAATTTTCTTTTCTGTTGAATGTGAAATTTTCATACTAATCTGAGATTGCAGTAGGAGGACTGTCACAGACCTTTAATGATGTTTATTTTAAATTACTGAGTAACTTCCTAAAAGTAACAGACTTCTTCTTGACATGCCCCTTGGTTCATTATGACCGTATTGTTTATTACCTGCATCCCTCCAGAATGCAGAGTGGTCAAACAGGTGTGCCCATTGTTCAGTCTAGCATGCAATTAGGCCAGTAACTGATCATTAAAAAACCCTTTTGTAATTATTTTGGCAAGGTCTGCAAAGCTGTAATTGCTGCAAATGGAGGATTCTTTGACAAAATAAAAGTTTGAAGGGCACAATTATTATTTCAATTAAACATCATTATTTCTAACTTTGTCAATGACTATATTTCCTATTCATTTTGCTATATTTCATATTCACACTCATTTCATGTATGCTTTCATGGAAGACAAGGAAATGTCTAAGTGACCCCAAACTTTTGAACGGTAGTGTATATTTACAGTATGTAGCTATTTAAATAAAATCATCAATGAGGTGTTTCTTACAGTTCTTGTTCCTTCTTTGGTTGTGGCCTTTAATTATTCCATGAATTATTAATTATTGTGTTGGGCTTACAGTTTTAAAAATATAGCATTCCACTCTGTAATGTTAAACTATGCCATCCTCACAGGAAATGCAGCACTCTGTCACTTTGCCTCAGTCGTGTCGTTCATCATGGGCTTCATCAGCACAGGAAGTGGTTCAACAGCTTGACCTACGAGGCCCCAATCCCCGCTATTATCGTAAAGTCTTTCAGGAAACATTGTGAACCCATTCATCTAAGAACCTCAACATGCCTAAACAATGACCTCAGCTATGTCTGCATCCTTATCCTGAAGATGGAAGCAAGAAGGTAATGCAGATACCAAATTCACTACCACAAACTTAACAGAAAGCCCAAGACTCGTGATGACTGCATCTGTGGAGTGTACTATGAAGCGAGGTTTACATACCCAGAGTTACCTTGATTGAGCCGGCTTAACTGACCCTGTTTGCGGTAATTAGTGGTAAATCGCACTATACAACTGTGAGAAACAATTTGTCGTACCCATAACTCAAAAGTAAGTTTCAAGAAACCTCGCTAAGCCAGTAAACTTACACCATAGTACACCCCAAGGTCTTCAAATTAATCTTCAGTCACCCACCACAGCCTGTTTTATTGTAAACTTTGAAGCTCAGTTTGATTACTACCTTTAACTGTATAATTAATAAAAACAGCACAATCACAAAATGCACTATTACCACTTAGTGGGCATCATTATGCTGTATTTTTTATATTGGGTGGTCTGATGAACTCATTTGTTTATTAGAATGGACTCCATAATGGGCTGAACAGCACCTTTTCACACAAGATAATCTGATTATGGTGGTTTGGGAGTGAAGGTGGAATAAGACTGTCTGCCGCTCTGCTGAAATGATTCCAGGTTTGAGGTTTCATGTTTTAAAAATGCATGCTATCAGACAGGTTAATATTGGGGAAGCATCCACCTACCAAAGGAAAATTGGATGGCCCATCGAATGTGAAGGCAGCAGATAGAAATGACCTGACAGGGTCATTTTTGCTCACTCTGTTTACAGTCCAGGGTTGTCATGGTAACCCCATTTGGCCTAAATCTCAGCCTTTGACTGTGGTCCCAGACTCTTTGCTTTCCAGGTTCTGGTACAGTATATATATATATATATAAGTACAACAAAAATGAATGAATATTCAGGCAACTTATAATTTATAATTTTTTTTTATTTTCCAGTGGTTATGCATCTCCAGTTGTACGTGTAAACTCTTCATTATGTAAGTCTTTGCCCAATCTTTTGATTATCTGATTAAAACCACTGCATGCAGAGCATGACAGTGGGAGAGGGGCTGTACTTGTATTGTCATGGATACAGAGCTAGAAGACAGGTTTTAGGGAAAGGCACATGGGCTTATTGGTACAAAATGTCCACAGTGAGCCTTCAATAGGGAGCAGTAACAGAGGGTGGAGCCAGGGTCTGCAGCAATTACTCACTAGGGCTGTGGCAGGGGGCCAGCACATACTGCTGGAGCCAAGTGGGTCCTTTCTCAGGAAGGCTGTCAAGACCGGGGAGCCACATTCCTCCCAACACTCTAAACTTTCCTACCCCCTTAAGCACCCTGTCCTTGGGGCAGTGGGAGAAGAACCTTAATTTCAGCTTTATCAGTGGCTGCTGTGGCTGTGGTGTCTCAGGCGTGGTCCTGGCACTGCTGGTGTTTCCGTGGTAACTGATCAGTTACTTCCTGACGACATATGCTTATATATATAATTTATTATAGCGATATCTAGAAAAGACAAAAATATGCTATTCTCTAGAGAAAAATTTCCATGGTATTAACATCTTCTTTTGAAGATTGGTTGTTAATGAATTCCAGACTGAGAAGAAAAAGTGTTTGATTAGTGTTCATCAATGATCAGGGTTTTTTCATTCAGCATTCACACCAATATTCTGTTGTGTTTTACGTACAATAATAATAATACCTTTTATTTTAAAGTGCCTTCAAGAGATCCAAGGACACTGTCCAGAACAAGTATCCAGCAATGGCACACTACATATTGCATCCATTTGATAGTTTTCTTTTGTGATTAATTAATGCCGTGTCTGGCTGAATTGTATAGTTTTGTCTCATTGTTCTTTTTCAGACATCTAAGCCAGAAGTAATTCAGAATTATATATCCAGAAGAGCTGTGACAAGCAGCATGGTTGTTGTTAAATGATATAGAAATTAGGCTTGTTTATTGCAGCAAACAAGCTGAAGTGGAGGCATGTCTGCCTTACTACAGCAAAGAGCTGTAGTAATATATTTAAATCTACCTGGACACCTTTGGATGCCAGACACTCACTAATCGACAGCACCATAGAGAGCAGCTAAAAGATGACAGATGTTGCCCCTCTGATCTTCTTAAGCAACACAGTGATAAAAACGACTAAAGTAATTTAGATGTAGCATGCTTGCAGACTGACCTTCAACTTCACCTATTCTTTGCAGACATGCAGGGCCAGCTAGCAGTAATTATGACACCCAAAAAAATAGGAGCTAATGAAATGGGCTGCTGTACTGTTACTTGTGCTGGCCGAACAGCTGCCTGGACTTTTATCAATATAGTGCTCATAGATACAGTATTCACATGGATCTACGTAGTCTGTGCTTTCTGCTTTCAAACATAACCACCTCCTACATTTGAACCCACCTAAGATTAAAGATGGAAAGATGCCTTTGATCGCCATAGTTAATTAGTTTAACTCTGCAAAAGACTAAATTCTAGAGGAACAAAATGGCCAGTAAAGATGGTATGGAGGTGGGTAAAGTGATTGGATTGGAAGGCAGCTTGGAGGTTGATTGGCAGAACAGCCGATGAGATAAGAAGCTGCAGCATCAATGGCAGTGGGCGCCTAGGGACAGGCTGGGGATTAGGTGGGCAAAATAATCAAATGTAAGCTTATCTAAGCCCTTAAAGTTTCAGTTGAAGAATGAACAATTGATTTTTATGGCAACCGGATGTTAATTCATATTTGCTAGAGTCTGAGTAACATATTGAGGTGTCTCGAAGTGATTACGAAGCAAGGACAGCCATTAATCTGAAGGGGCCAGCTCCTCTGACTGAAGCTGTAATTTGACAGATGAAGTGCCAAAATGACGGGGAAGTGTTAATATAAACCGAGGAACAACACAACTGGCCAACAGGTAAAAATGACCTGCAGAGTTACATTTATTAGGTGCTACTGTGATACTAAAGGTAGATTTAAATGTTAAAGATGTCCTGGAGATTATGAAACTCAGCAGTAGAGCTGCTCTCAGGGCCAGCTCAGCTTTGTGAATGACAGCTGTTCCAATATTACCAGTGCCTTTCCTAATATCAATGAACTTTAACATCTGCTTGCATTAGCCTACAGTAAACTATGGAACAAGGATTATATGGGCAAAGCACAGTGACTTTGCCATATAACCGTGATATCTGAACAGAACACACTCTCAACTCATATTTGTAAGCAAATTCAGCACCTTTTCTTAATTGAAATTGTCTGATTAGTTTTCGGAGTTTTACAAACCTGATCAATCAATTTGAAAAATCAATTTAGAAAACACCTCAAATCACTAATGGAATATAGAATCATTCCACTATCTGATAGTTTCAGAGCATGAAATATGCAGACACTTCAAACATCTTGTGTAAAGCTGTCAGGAGCTACTGGGCATCCTATTCTGAGTCTGCCAGCTATTTGCTCCTGTCACCTCGTGGTTTTTGAACTTAACTTTCACTGCAGTGTAGACCCCCCCAGTCACCAACATATACAGCTTAATGCTTTGTAGTGTTCATCATAAAAAAAATGTGAATTGAAAAGCACACTTACCATTCATGTTACTCAGGTCCAGCACAATCATATTAATTATAATAGGTATAAAGAACTAAGTACTATAAACTGTGCCATCCAGTAAGTAATGATGACTGTACAACACTTTGTTGCTGTTGAGGATAACCCCTACAGTCAGATACTCAACCCAGAAGGGTGCAAAGTCAAGTCCCACAACAAAGAAGTACATGAGATGAGTTCATTGCTCAGGCTTGAGGTCCCAGCCTTGCATTTTTTCTGTTGAGCTTGCCTGCTGTTTGGTTTTTAATTGTGATTCCTGCCCACACAACAGATTCACTTTTCTACAAGCATTTAACAGTCCAAATCTCTAGACACACAAGGTTCTGTCTGCAAGTGATCAGCACCCAATGTCTGGTAGCCAGTCGGACTAACAGGACTTGCGAGTGGCTTTGGTCAGAGGACGGACATGCTGGGAATGAGAGGCAGCTAAAGTGGATCTCCCAAAGTGATATTCAGAAACTGATTGCACATCATCAATCGGAATAGCTGAAAACTTTGTAGGGGCTGGTAATAATTTTATTATGTTAGAAGGCTTCAGTTCAACTAGGCATTGTTGACATGATGGCGAACACTGTATATCCATTTTTAGATTTCCATATGTCATCTCTTAAAAATGGTTACATACCAATTATTTTCATTTTAGGATGGCTCATACCCGCAGATATTTCCTTTGAATCATCAACAGCAATGGTACAACTGTTTGCTTTGAATCTTGGGAATGTCGGCATGCATGACTCCTAATGAGTAAAATCATTACACGTTATGTACTGACTTGGAACATCATAGTAGGGTTCATATTATTTGTACACATTTCTTCCTTTTTCTAGTCCCATGAGCTATATAACAAATTCATATTTCTGATCTCTACGGCAGTTGTTGGCATCTGTTGCGGATGCTTGATTACTGAAATGGAGTGGAATCCCATGCCAATGCAAGGTGTGCCAAGGCAGACTTTAATTCACCATGAAGAACTCTTCAGCTGTGTTGTAGAAATTCTGAAACCAACATGAGTTGAGAGATATTCAGCTCTGTGATCCCCTCCCCGCAAAACAGAAGGGGAACTAATGCAGGGGATGGTTTTTAAGCAAGTCTTCTCTGTGGTAATTGCACACACAATGCTCATGATGTGCAGAAAATAGAGAATGATGGTGAGTGAGAATTCTCATTAGAGATCAGAGTGGCTGCTAACGAGTTAGCCTTCACTGTAATAGAAATAATCTCCAAGGTTCTGTAGGCATGACCCAAATGCTGTCATTTACAAAAGAATGGAGAAACAAAAAACAAGAAGTAAAGGAAACACTCTTATCTACATTGAGCTTGGGCTGCAGCATTTTTGTAATAAGATACACAATTCACAAATAAGAGAATGAATCGTTTGGTGTTTCTCATTAAAAAAGTGTTTTATGATTTTAAATCTACCATTGTATAACTGCCCCTTAGTTGAAGTCAAAGGAATTAACAAATCTGCCATGGAAATTTGGTTTGCAGTAACTATGGCGATGGCCAAAGATGACTGTGGGGATTTACCTCAAGTTTTACAACTGTGGTGCCAATGTGGAATTCATAAAGAGCAGATGTCTGTTAACATGTTATCTACCAACGATAGATGTTCCTACCCTTTGCTCTCTGTGCTTCTCCTTTGTTGCTGACCAAAACCTGATTAAGCCCTGCACCTCCAAACTTCCATCGGCCCTGTACGTCTGTCATGTTGTATAGGAGTATAGTGCAGTACTTCAGAAATGTGTGAAAGCTGGAAAAAAATGTATTTCACTAGCTTGTTCTCTTATCCGCTACAGCACAGTGTAATAGGATAGAACTGGACAAAAGGTCCAGTAAGACTTGATCCAGTCAGGAACTGGTCCACACGGGATGGAAAGCACAGGGATTCTATTTTGAGACACTCTCAGTGGCCACAATATTATACAAACAGTCTAGTACCCCAAAGTCCATTTGAACACATACAACATGCAGATGGGGTCAAGGGGTTTACTTCCTATTTGATTATGCATTTCAAAGACTACGATGCCTGATATAAGTGATTTTGAATATGGGGTGATTCTTGATGGTAGATGTGGTGGCCATCTTCTGTGGATTTCTACACACTACAATATCTGGAGTTTACAGAGCCAATGGTGGTGAATGGCTAGACTTGTTAAAGCTAACAAGTGAACAAATAACAGTCCAGTCCAAAAGTGGGGTACAAAAAGGCTTTTCTGAATTCACAACCCATTTACCCATGAAGGGGTCTGGAGCCTAAGGTGGGTATTACCTCGTTATAGATACCTAATAAAGTGGTTGCTGATTGTGCATATGTATATAATTTGTGTACATATCTTTGCACCTCATGTTTGTGAAATGCATTCTCAATATGGACCTCTTGGTCTCCTCCTGAATGCCCAAACTCCTCTCCTCATTTCTAAGGCTGAACCCTGCAAAGGAAACTCATTTCCAACACTTGTATCCAAGATTGCGTTCTTTCAGTTACTACCCAGAAATTGTTATCACAGGTGGGGTTAGACACGCAGATCAATCGATAAATCAACAGCTACGCCTTTCGACTCAGCTCTATCTTCACCATGACAGACTAGTACAGTGTCCACATCACTGCCTACACCACACCAATTGGCTTGTTAATTCTTCCCCCCAGGAAAAACTTTACGGCCACAGCTCTGCACACCCGCCTTAGCAACAGAGGCATGGAACAAGGCCTATTCAATCTCAATGTCTCCCGTCTCCCTAGAAATGCAGCAAAAGTGTGAGTAAAAGATCTCCAGCACAGGGGACACACCCTTCCAGGTTTCACTGTCATTACCCACGTGAGCTTTAACGTCCCAACACCCTACCCATCCCCAAGTCAAAGCTGCAAGGAGGTGACCCTCTTTATCCCGTGGGAAAACTCCAATATGTTGGCACCAAATCAGGAGAATATAAGTAAACCCACACCTGCTCGACACCTCTCGCTCAGGGCAAATATGGAGGGGAGCAGAATCCAGGCCCTCTATAGCAGATTGGTTCCAGAACCTGTGTTGTGCATAGAGGTGAGTCCGATGATACAGTATCTAGATGGTAACCCTCAACCTTCCACATAAGCTTGGGTTCCTTTGGCACAAGAGAGGTCACATTCCAGTTACCATTAGAATTTGAAAATGGTGAAACAGAATTTTTATATAAAGTACCTGTTATTGCTGTGTAGTGACTATGGATTCACTATAAACTCTTTATGTGCTATGATTAAATTATTTGAGCAATATATGACTTAAATATAGGTTCCTACTCACTATAATAAGAGGGTATAGAAGATGGATGGATGTCTGTTATTTGTTAAGATAAAACTATGCTAGTTTAGAAATTAGACTTCAAAAGCACCAGTGGGTGGGATTTCCATTTTCAAGTTCTGCCTGATTTAAAAAAAAATGAAAATGGTTTAGGCACTTTTTGACCCCACACGATTTTTGCTTTTGATGCTAGTGAGGGAGCTAGGGGTGAAGTTTTAGTTAAGGCATCTAGACTGTTATGGTGGGCAAGCTATTGTGTGTAGTTTATAAATATACTGAAATGAGTTCACATTTCTTGCTTGTGAACAATACTGAAAAATATAAGGAAATGCAAAGTATCAATTTTCCATTCCAATAATGCAGTACAGTTTTGTGCTGAACCTGGGGCATGTCAGAAGAAGTACAGGCCATGAGGAAGGGGGCACCCTGAACAAGACACCAGTCCACCACAGGACACACAGTCACACACTGTGGACAATAAAGAGACACTAGTTTACTTAACCACTTGCTTCTGGACTGTGAAAGGGAGCAGGAATACCCAGAGGAAGCCAGCACAAACACATACGAGCTCCTCATCCAGAGACAGGGCTATAAATCCAATGCATAATCCTGGAGGTCTGAGGACACGGTGCCACCCAGTGAGCTGCCGTGCTATACTAAAGCCCAATACAATCCACATTTATTACAAATGTAATGTGGAAACAGACATTAAGGCAACCTGCTCCTCATGGCATGTATACTTACTGGTGTTTAAAATTGTAGATAATAGAGAATTGCTCTAAGTATTTTGTTTGTAAAAACATTCATTTAGGCTGTGTATGGTGGACCTCTGTTGCAGTGGAACAGTTGGTTCCTCATGTGGAACAGGTAAGGAAATGGTTCCGGGTCTTGGCCCCCACTCAGGCTTTTGGCAGGAGTTCATGCTTGATTCATTGCCTCATTGTCATTCTGCAGATGCAGTCCTAATGCATCTGGGGGAAACATTCGGTCGTCAGTTTGAATGTAAATACCCGCAGAGGATCCATAGTTTTCTCTTATTAGTGGTAATACGTAAATGTTGAACAAGACACACATCAGCCCATTCCTCGCCAAATGTCATTTATTTTGTACTTTTGCTTGTCTCTTTTAGGTGTTCAATTGCAATTTAAATTACATTAACCCATGACTCCAACTTTCCACAGTAGATGACAATGTCCTCAAGGTGAACTTCTCAGAATTATGCATCATGCATCTTTGATAAAACGTAGAGGTTATCCCGTGGAAGGAAGACTAATTAGTTCGATGAAACAGAGCTGCATCTTAGCAAGGGTCTGGGTCTATTTGGTAAAAGAAAGTTGTTACAGAAGCCTTTTTTTGTGGTTGATGAAAAATATGAAAGTATTTACTAGTGTCATCAGGGACTTATGGTCTGTAATGGTTCAGGTTTTCCCATTCAATATGCTGAGGAAAAAAGTTCTGCAATCCGAATTGAAATTAAGACTGTTTATATGTTAAACCCCAGAGCCCACCATGGTTACGTTACAGCTTGCATTTTACTGAAATGACTACACAGCCAGTGGGGAAATCCTAACTACAATTTCCATATTTTACATATGAACTATAAGGTATTTTAAACCAACCATGCCCACAGATCTTGCCCAAGGCTTCCATTGTGCATAAAGTTGTTGGTCGTTCATCTTTAACTATCTAGTATCACTTCATAGTTTTATCATTTTAATGCTCTTTAGTTGTACAGTATGCTGAATAACACCACTTGTCATATTTAAATGTAATATCATCCCTTGATGGGACATGGTGGCTCAGTGGATCGCACTGCTATCTCACACCTTCGGCGTGGGGGGTTCAAATGCCGCCTCTGGCTTTGTGTGTGTGGAGTTTGCATGTTCTTCTTGTGCTTTGCAGGTTTTGTCCAGGTACTCCAGTCTCTACCTGCAGTCCAATGACATGCAGTATAGGCTAATTGGCATGGATAAATTGTCCATAGTGTATGAGTGCATGTGTGACTGAGCCTTGCAATGGGTTGGCACCCTCTCCAAGGTGTCACCCATTTTGTGCCCTAGGCTGCTTGGGATAGGCTCCAGGCAAGTAGGATTAAGCTGTTTGGAGAATGGATGGATCATCCAGTGAGTCTGTATCATACTTTTCTTTATGAACTGCATGTTATTATTTGCAGTTTTACATATGAGTTTTCTCCTCCTCTGAAACATGCCAGTGTAGCGTAAACCGAGAGAGGAATAAACACAGAGACTGTTGAAATCATTTGCCCTCAAAAAGACATGTTCTTGCTGTTATTACTCAGCAAATATTTAAACTGCAATATGTCCTCTATGAAACTAGCAAGTAAATAAGGCTAATTTGTCTCCCTTTGGCAGGTTATGTATTGGCATACCTTAACCGTTTGACAGGCTGTGGGCATTATTCCCATTTTTAATGATTTCTGGAATACACGGAAACAGATAGAAGATGAGGAGGAATAGCTTTCATCTCCTTCATAAGAGGTGGAAAAACACCCTAGCATTCATTTTTTTGTGATTTGCTTAAACCAGCAAATATATTACCATTTTAGAATAGGGAAAAAGTTTGTGCAGTAGTCTCTGGCAATTTACACGCATCCTGTTTAGTAAGCACCCGTGCAAGAAATCCATTGCATAGATTTTCTCGACGGATTAAACCTGTTTTGTCTTACGGCCGAGCAACTTTTCTTTTCATTGACCTTTTATTACTGTGACATTGATAAAGGCTGTACTTTTGGTTCTAGGTGCCACAGCTAAAAGAAACTGCTTTATTTTTAAATCTGCTGAATTTCTCCAAAGGTCTCTAGGTCCTTTACATTATCTATAGAGCAATGTCTGGTTTCTGCCTTTCCCAGAAAAATAGTGGGGGGCTGGCCATTTTTTTCAACAACGGCCTTCTAAACTTCCACAAATGTGCACAGGAGTCTGCTAGTTTTACTTTCATCGTCTGTTCATTTTCTAAGAATTAATTTCCATAAATCTATCTGAATTATAAATTTAATTTTCAACTATATTGTTAAACATAACTACCTCTTCACTAAAAGAAGTGAAAAATTCCTCATTTTAAATATATTTCTTCCTCGTTCAAAAACATTGTGAAAGCTATAACATAGTCTAGAAAAAAATGGTTATTATTACTATTGTTGTTGTTGTCTATAGTGTGGGTTGCCTTTCAGAGCTTTGATTCTCGTCAAAATTTACTTTCACACTGATCTTTACTAGTGGCAGGGACAGGTTGTGTAGTCCCTATTGGGAGAATTAATTGACCACTTGCACTGTGTCAAGAAACGCCTGCTGCTGTCATATTTGACTAGACTTATTTCTCTGCCGAAATGGTGGATGAAACCTTTCTAAACTGTGCCGAACAGGACAGAAAAAGAATCACAGTATATCTATAGCAAGAAAATAACAACAATAAGCCAAATCCACTGTGTAGCAGGTTGCTCAAGCACTCTTTTTATGGTCTTTTGACAGTGATGTGAAGATGGGAGGATGCAGGTTGTCATAGCAAATATGTATGGTGTGGCGGCAGCTTTTCAAGTGTAACAGGGTAGTTACATTAATATACAAATATGAGGCCAGAAGAGGACAGAAGACACTAGATTTTGAATTTCAAGCTTTTCTGGGTCACTAATGGTACTAGTGACACTGCACACTTTTGCCTAGGAGCACTAGAAATGTAAAATATTGCAAGTTGCTTTTTTAGAAACAGGAATAAATGAATACGCCTCCAAAAACAGATATGAGCAAGATAAGTCCCCGTATCGGGGGCAGACAGGCAAGCTGTGAAGGGTGAAGCCTTTATAGGAAATGTGAAGGTTGGGTTGTTCCCTGTAATGCATAAAGACAAGATAAGTGTGAGGAATTAAGCAGTGACTTTACTCCTGCTACATATGAGGAAGACCTGAACTCCAGAATTAAAATAAAAAAAAAAAAAATCCTGGCTAAAGAGTATAGGATTAAATTTCCTGCATTGCATGAAATTCGTCTTCTCAGACCTAAATGTGCATCTTTATAATAGCTGATGAGAGACAGTTACCTTATGAGGTGAATGTCACTGAGCTCGCCGAACCATGACCTTTGTGTCAAAAATGTTCTTCCCAAAAGCTGATACAAATGGCTGAATTCCTGTAGGTGTAGTTGCCAACTTCATGCTGTCCATCCAGTACCTTATTAACCTTAGTTGCTTGTCCTATTTTAGTCATTAATGACTGTCAGGGAGACCTACATGACTTTTAATCTTCTTACACAGGTCACCCAAAGATGGATCCTAGATGCATGTATTGATTTATCTGGAAACGGTGAGCGCACGTCAAGTCAAGCACTGCATAATTTAATATAATAAACACAATTCTTTTATTGACAACAGCAGCACATAGAGTTGTGTAAGACTCAAATGAGCTAGCGAGTAAAACAGCAAAATTGCTAAAGTTACCTTAGTACCTGGTGTTGGGGCTTGTAAGCTTACTGCATACCTGTATTATTTACATTTGTTATTTACTTATATTTGCAGATCACAAACAGAGCTACCCATTCAACAGACTACTTGGTATGAACTTGGATTTAATGAATCACATCACTTGTAATGCATGAGGTACACGATATGTGAGATGAATGTCGCTCATCAATGTCAAAACATAAAATGGTCCTTGACACACTTACCTGCCATACCTGAAGATCTAGTCTTATCTAAATAATGCTGGCCGACATCTGCAGGTCTCAGAATTAAAGAAGATTACGTTTTCCCTCAACCTAGGTGTCTTTGTTTTCCTAATGTCATCCTTGCACATCCAGGAAAGAGAATTAAGGAGGATTAAGACAAATTAAATATTCATGCACAATCATGTGTCAACAGTCAGTCACTGGCTCGTCCAGAATGGAGCTGGCCTACAAAATGCCGCCAGTCAGATTTTCAGAGTATGATTCTGGTATTAGCAATGCCTTCTACTGTATATGATGCCAGATGTCACACTGAGGCATTGTGAAATGGCAAAGTTCCACAATCAAAACATGCGTCATATCAGATCTGGCTTCTCCTTTAATCATGGAATAGACACCTTGGGTAGATTGATAATGTTTTCATAGAATCTTTTAACAAATTTAATTGCCATAGCATGAATTTTCCAAAAGAAATATAAATGTATACATATGTATATACGGTATAAAACACAAAAATTGTAAAACTGGAATGAAAAACAATCTGTGACCCAGCATGACCTTTCTGCTATAGGCAAAATAAACACAAGAAAACAACAAACCAACAGAATGTGGTGAGGGCAGAATGAGCCATGCAAATGCAGTTGACAAGAGCCTGAGACACAATTAACAGGCAACAGCACTTTACCTGCTTTAGACGCCAGGAACTGAAACATTGCAGAGGCGAATGCTGACCTGAAAGGGCATTGATGGTGTGAAGGTAATACTGATGTGATCACAACCACTGTGACTAACTGGAAATCAAAGTTCAAATGTCCAGGGAACACTATTCCCAAGCTTGTCAATATTACATTAATGAAAACTTCAATGTTTTCAGTTTTCTAAGAGTATAGGTAATGTGTATATAAAGAATCTCACACTGTTAAACTGAGCTAACGGAATCGCCCACAATGTACAAAGCTGCTTTAGTCATTCTCTCACTTTTTATGACCTTTATACTCTGTTGTGTTATTTTAATCATTTACATGATTAAAAATAAGTTAGCATGGAAATCATATTAAAAATTGAAAATGTTCTGAAGTTATGCTCAAGTTATATTTTAGCTGCCTTAACCACTAGATGAAATATTGTGTCAGTGGTAAAAGTTTAATACAACAGGGAATGCTAGCAAATTATTTTAGAAACATAGTGAAAAATGGATGAGCTTTGTTGGAGACAAAAATCATAAAAATCATGGAACAACTTTGGCTGTCTCAGAAGGAACTGTCCCCAAATTATCTTCAACAGCCTCCTTTTCTGCTGAACTTCCCAAATGACAACGGGGGCTTTTAAGTTTTGGAGTTAAACTCCCCTGCCCCAAAACAATTCCCTTTTTCTTCCCATCTTACGTGACGTACCACTCATCTGCAAGACTGCCGTGTGTGGAGTGAATAGCATAAGGGAAAAAACTTTTAAATATATATTTTTTTCTCCTGATGTCTCCTTCACCTTTTAAATTTACCACTTCTACATATTTATTTCTTTATCAAGGCTGGCTATTGCATAATGGCTTTTGTCTCAACCAATGCACATTTGATGATATTTAGTCAATTTTAATAGGTCCAGGGTAAGTTTTGGCTACAGCACAGATGAAGTCCTAAATTCCATAGGACAACCCCTCATCATTTAAAGAGTATTTTTGAAACCCAGGTAAGCTCACATTACCTTGGCTGATAATGACCACGCTATGCTACCCCACTACTTAATTCCGACCTGCCAAAGACGGCAAATGAAACCCCTGCTTTGAATGTGCGCTCGCGGTGTGTCTAAAAATTGGCGACATTACATATTTTTACTGTTTATATCCTACGTAATGCTGTAATATTATTCATAGTCTAAATCTGAAGGCCAAAGAAACATAATCCACATACAAAAAGCTGAGTTAAGGACCTTAATAGGAATTGCTTTTATTCCCAGCTGAGGCACCTAGCTCATTTGTGTTTGTACAGCACTGAAATGCAGCATACAAGTATTTCTTGAAAAGTGAATACGGGTAACATTTAGACCGCAAGAAAATGCATTTCTTTCTAAATGGCGTATAGTATACCTATTTCAATTCTATAATTTGACTATGCTGAAATTATGTTAAGACAATTCATATATATTTATTTTGCTTTTTTTTAATTGAAGTGACTGGTTGTATACACTTGCCCTTATTTGTAATAGTCATGTAAAAATTATTATAGTTTTTATAACAGAAGATTTTGCAGGTTACTTATTCGATTACTAAAGAACAATTAGCTAACCCGAAGTATGTGGCTTTTTAAAATTACTCCTTACCTGTCTAAGAAGGAGGAAAGCTTATGCCTTTAATAAATGTCTAAAGTAAGTAATAAATGTCTTTCCCTCTTAATCTTGCAAATTTTAGCTTATGAACTATGGATACCAATTTCACATGATATGGTTATTTTAATTAGAGATTGAGCAAAACATAATTTAAACAGCGAGCCATATGCACTTTGTTGCTTATTAATTGCTGGTTTTTGGATAGCATATGCATTTAATGGTTTAAACCATATCAAAAAAGTAATATGTACAATTCATTTAGTCATATTCACTAAACTTATTTAAAAGGTAATGAATGTTTTAGTGACCCCTAACCTACTCAAACATTTAACATTTTCAAAGCATTTTATAGTAATAAGGTTCTTTAAAAAACCCTGTTATACTTTTCCATAATTAACATATTAGGGTGACCTCTTATCCTATGAACTCTGATTCCATGCACATGAGAATTTTGTGTCAGGGTGACAGAGGTTCTGAAGCTATTAGAAATGACACCTCATTAATCATACAGACAGCATTTGTTCCAGTGAATTGCTCAGATTTTCCCAACCATAATAGACCCTGATTAGAAAGGGACAGCAGCAAAAAAATTATATAATTTTCAGCTCTTATTAAACATTGGACATTGACTGATAAATTACATGTTTGCTGTTTTGTGCTTGCCACCGTATTGAAAGAATGATTGGAAATAAAATTTGAGAACATTTCTTGATCAATGGTTTTCATCTGGATTATTCCTTTGTTGTCATACAGTTGTGTCATTATGTAGTTTGGTATTCTAATATAATACATTCTCCTGTTTCCCCTTAGCGTGGAGGCTTCTAAAATAAAATAGCTACTGTCAAACATGCTGATAAACTAAAATGTGTAAAATGGCAGGGGGAATGAATCACTCTCTGCTGCCAGCACACTTAGAGAAACCAGTTTTTCTCATATATGCCATGAGAGCTGTCAAAAATTACTGAGTGACAATGTCAACACATAACATTCCGAGACACTAAGCATCCTCAACAGATACCATGGAATGGCACAAATACAGATGTTTTCCGCCTAAAATTAGTCTGGTTAGCTTGCCATTTCTTTGAAGGTCACCTCCAAACACCTTCTCCCGAAAAACAAAAGGAACAGCGCAAGCTCAAAATACAAAGTGACAGCTTTCTAGACGTGTTTAAGATGGAAATATATGTGGTATCAAGGAATAATAAAAATAGGAATTACTATACTTGCTTAGTATTCAAAGCAACGTACATTTTTTTTTACTTGTAAATGCTAGCATGTTTGAGTAGGGCCGCATCTGACCCTTCAGCTGGTACCATTTTGGATACAGGTCCATGTTCTTAACTACTTCAACAGCCGTTGGCAACTTCAGTAAAAACGTACATTATTGCATTCGGAGTGAAAGCATTGCTCTGCATGAATCATATGAAAAACAAAGCTATGGCCTGCATCAACACTGCAAGTGGGTCATAACGGCTTGCCCTTGTTTGACAGGATGGTATGCTTGAAATATATTAATCTTCTCTGAGCTGGCTATGCCTTGTTCAGCGGTGATGCATTCAAACATTTATTTTTTTATTCTTTCCTGAAGTCTCTGCCGAGGCTGTTTGCTGCATAAGTCGCTACAAATGTAGGACAACACTCAGGGAGTGAATATCCGGTCAGGATGACGTGATGACTTTGAGTGTCCTTGTGTCTACAAGTGTACTGTGAGTGACACAGCAAATTAGTTCAGTCCCTGCAAGAAGAAAATACAGCAAATAAAATTAAGCTTTCTGGTGCACATTCCAACTTGAGCAGAGAACTATTTATGCCAGGTCAGTTATAAATAACTCTGAAGGATGTCATTTATGACCTTAACTGCTGATAAGACTGTTTTGAGTGCTCATGCATCAATAAAGGAATCTTAAAGCTCTGATATTTGTAGTCTTGAGTGTATGATGGCAATATTACATTTTAAATTGACAAACTATATCATTTAAAATCGCTATGAACCAATGAGAGAGGGAGTCTGGCATTATTCAATGAAGTAATTGAGCCAGAATTACATTTATCATTAATATACAGAAAATGACCCCCACTGGGACTACCATTCATGTGCTTCAGCCACAGGGGGAAAATAAAAAAACAAGACAGCAAAGGTAAATTTACGTCGTTTCCAAATTGACTGTTATGATGTATTTAAATGATACATTTTTTATCCCAAGATTAAATCTGAAATCCTGAATGATCTTGAAATGCAAATCAAGCAAGGCCAAACGTACCTCTTATACATGCAGGTCTTTTTACATACAAGTATTTCATATATACAGTACATAACCCTCCATTCAACCTCAACTTCCATAATGCCATAGCATCACAGTGAGCCTGGATGGGATCCCGCAATAGGGGGAGACCGGCGTTCCTGAAAGAAAGTCACGCAAATAGGAGAAAACCACCCAGCATTCCCCCCCATACGCAAACTTACCTGCTCTTGATTAAAAACACACATTAATGTTACATGGTTACGCCGTGTAAATCAGGTTGTTTTTTTAAGGCCGTGTATTACACCTATTTGGAATGTGAATATCTTTTTCTTATATTCTATTTATATCAATATGTTTCCTTGTAAAATTTGTTTCTTCAGGAAGATTTGATAATTTGCATACAACACATCAACATAGTGATTTGTCAATGAGACATTACAGAAATCTTCTCCAAGTCTCCAGAGTACTCAATTGTAAATCTGCATCTCCCTGACAATAACAACTGCAAATCAATAGCTACTAGCTTTTTGTAGTAATGACGTCAATAGGTAAAGTTATGTGACTGAATTATGATCAAATGAATGCGCATTATTATTATGCATATTTTTATTAGAATAAAATGAAAGAAATATTATGAATAACAGGTAATCATATCCTGTTGGTTCTGGGTGCAGTGCATTTGAACTGGCATGACAAACAGATATAGAATGCAGCCATGTGTACTTAGTGATCTACTACATGCTAAGCAGCAATGCCCTGATTGCTCATTATTGGCCACATCCTAGCCTGTCAATGTTTTAATGCAGTTACCATGCATGCCTTTTCATGCGCTC
>JAACJT020000001.1:38632373-38686484 GCA_009936485.2 Gymnarchus niloticus | reverse complement strand
CTGATTGCTCATTATTGGCCACATCCTAGCCTGTCAATGTTTTAATGCAGTTACCATGCATGCCTTTTCATGCGCTCTGAGATTGCAGTGATGCAGCAGCAATGTAATCAACCTGTACTGTACATGAAGGAATATACCTTAAGCATTTCATTAAAATATCCTTTGCGATATAGAGAGACATCTTTCCAAAGACAACAAACAACAAAGGTGGCAGGAAGCTTCTGGAGTGCTACTAATTTATTAATGAAGTTAAAAATTGTATCACCTAATTTTCAAATACCAATTACTATCAGATCTTTAACTGTATGTTTTTACAGATAATTAAATGTATAAAAATACAATTGCAGGCTTATTAAATTATTTGAAATGGCTACTTTTTCAAATTTCTATTAATCAATAATATTCAATGAGCACAAAATATATAATTATGTTATTTAGATGGCATAGTCCTGGGCAGAAGTAAACAAAGTCAAAACAGCACGGACGTTGAAATATGGCTTAAAAACATACAAGAGCAAAGACAGAAATAACCACATTAACAATAGTAAAAAAAGCTTTTGACATCTTATATTTACGATGAAAAAAAACAGCTATCAGGTAGGACATCCATTAAAAATTGATAAAGCCCATTTCATGACTATCCCCCTGTCTGTTTATACATGTAAAATCCAAAAAATCTAGCTATTTTTATGGCATAACATCAGGAGTAGTGTCTTAGATTTTCTTGAATCTTACATTGTGAAAAAAATCCTTCGTAACATCTATTGATTTGGATGATTTAAATTAAAATCAAATGCCTGGTGCATTCTGGGTGATGGCCCACCAGGTTATATATGGTGCCTGTTTATATATGGTGTGTCCTATACATTCTACATCCTAGCACATAGATTTAGTTGCGATAGGATTGAGGCAAAGGACCATAAAATATACCCCCGTATACCGTGTTTCTGCAGAAAGACTGCCAGTCAGGATATAAATATCGTAGACATTTCTTAGATTGAGTGACCTGGCCGCAGTCTTGCTCTATATGTAGGAAGCAAAATTAAGGAAATAAGAAAGCAAGCTGAAAGTTTGATAGTGCAGCCTTTAGAAAAGGGACATACGTATTTAACAAAGGAATGGTATTTACAGTATTATTTGAAATTAATCCTTGTAGGACAACCTTATCTAGCATAATAAAATTGAGTAACATGGCTCCCAAATGAAAATAGACCAGATCCTCAAACCCCTAACCACTAAAGAATGAAGGACCAGGAATATTTCTTGGCTCCAGTTATTTTTCACATTGCATAAAGCGGATGATGATATCGCCAAGCAATTTGGTCAATATGTTTCAGCAGACCCACTTCAACTGCTCTGTGGATCCCCAGGGGGACATGGGCCCCCAGTTGAAAATCCTGCATTAAAATAAGGCCCTGGAGCTGTGTGCTCAGGTGATCAGCTGACATCCAATATTACAGACAAATGACAGCATCATTACTTTGCTTGCAGTGAAAAAGGCCTTAAGGGGCGTAAAGATTTTTTCTTGTCTTTCTTTCTTTCTTGTTTTTTAGTCTGATGCAGTCAGTGTTTTTTATTGCTCATTGTCAACTTTGCCAAAATTGCTCTACTGCAGACTTGCAGTTCTTAACAGTAATATTCCTGTGTATTCTTAAGTGGCTATTTTTAAGGTCCGAATTTAGGTACCTACAGGTAGCTAAGTAGTATGAATAGTATACAATCGAATTAAATGAATATTATTATCCCCCTCTTTTAAATCAATAATAATTTAATCATTTTGGTGTTCTTCTTGGTCAATCCTCAATAGGACAAAATAAATCTTGCTGCCAAAATAAAACTGATTGTAACACCGGCCTTCAGCCACCAGTGCTCAGCCAGGTCACGTCCATCCTCACCAGAGTCGTAGGTGCTGCTGTTGAGCCTTCCCTCATAATTAACTAAAGGGGAATGCATTAGGACCTTCTCTGAGAGGCTCTAAGTGAGCAATCCAGGCTACTTGTTATGGAACTGTTGACTTGCCATGCTTCGGATTGACTTTGGATCTTTGCCTGCTTCCTGACCCTGTTTTCTGCATGCTATTTGGACTCAGTGCTCATCCTGCTCTGGTTTGATTTTAAACTTGGCTTGTGTTTTGACCCTGATTCCTGGGTTACACTTTGCTGCTTGTCATTCCCTGTCACTAATCATTAAACCTGTGTCCTTTACACTTGGATCTCTGATCTCTTCTGTCACAAAGATCTTCATGAATGTACAAAAAAACAAGCACTACATCTGATTCCTTTACCTTTTTTTTCAATAAAACTGATGAAGTTTAATTAACCATAAAGTCCACAGCTAGCATTTGAGGTGACGGTTGGCTTGGTGGTTAGCGCTGTAGCTTCACACTGCTATGGGTAGGGGCTTCCGGTCCCACCTCTGGCTTTGTGCATATGGAGTTTGTATGTTCTCCCAGTGCTTTGTGTGTTTCTGCCCATATTTCAAAAACATGTATTGTAGGCTATTTGGCTTAGCTAAATTGACCATAGTGTGTGACTCAGCCCTGCTATGGGTTGGCACTCCATCCAACACATCTCCTGCCTTAAGGCTGCCCGAGGTAGGTTCCATGACCCTGAATAGGATTCAGCACTTTGGAAAATGTAGGTGCAAATGGCAAAATAAAGGTGCAATCAACGATGCATTGTTACAACATGATATATGTCACATAATGTGGCCTAAAAAGTTATGCATATATGTTAGATGGTGTTTTCTGTAACTGACATGTGACATGCCATGTGTGAATGAATGAGTGAGAGACAGGGAGAAAGGTGAGTTCAGATGACATTAATTTAATAACAGGTTACAGAAGCCCGGTTTTAATCACACAGGTTGGTTTCATTAAAGTGGCCTTGATTGTCATCGATCACTAGCTGTCGTCAGTAATGCACGACTTTCTCGAAAATGGGAGCTGAGCTTTCTGCCTAGATAAGAGTTTAGCGCAGGGAGACAGTAATGAGCTGATCACTCACACGAAGAGGTCAAACTCTAGCCATTCCACACCCTCTGCTAGACTATAAGTGGAGCTTGCTATCCTCTACTACTCTAAATGAGGTTTTCAGGCTTGGGGTCAGTGTTACATTGATGATTTAATCAGTGATGGAGTGAAAGAGAGGGGACCTGAGATTTTTTCTGGCAAGGCTGAAGTAGTTTTTGATAAATGAAGACACTGTATTCTTTTTAAAATGCAAATTCAATCATGCCCACCAATATCTATTTAGTAATGATTACTAAGCTTACAAGCAAGACACAGCGGTATGAACTACTCAATTACTCATTACTACTCAAGAAAGCAATGGAAGAAGTCTTGCTCAGTTCTAAACAAATTCAGTAATATTTCTTCCTGCAATCAACAAGAAAGTTCTTTAGCCAGTGATTTGTGTGC
The DNA here is from genome assembly GCA_009936485.2 of Gymnarchus niloticus. Lineage (NCBI taxonomy): Eukaryota > Metazoa > Chordata > Actinopteri > Osteoglossiformes > Gymnarchidae > Gymnarchus > Gymnarchus niloticus. Next base: position 38,683,066 of record JAACJT020000001.1, on the reverse strand, counting down.
TAAACTAAATCTTAGATTGATGGTTTAAATATACATTTGAAAACACCAGTGTTTGGTCTTGTACAATTACAAGATTCAGCCGTTGACCCCCTCAACGATATCATTAAACACTGGTTTCATTATTAGGCAAGTGTGCCGGGCAAGACAGCACAATGTGTCGCCTTCTTCTGATCTGCGACAGTTTAAACTGCACATGACCACACTGCATCAAGCATTGGGCTCTTTCAGAATCCACAGATCAACAGATTGTTAGTTTTAACTGGTAGGGAAATGAGAAACAGCAATGGTGAATGTAGCTTTTGTGTGGCAGTGTCTTCTCCACGCAAATGTACAGTAAGACATGAGATACATGAAAAGCATTCATTACCATTTCATCTAGAAACAATTTTTACTGAGGTAATCAAACGTAAAAGTTTCCTTCATGCTTTAAACTTAAAAATGCAACATGGTAATACTGTAATTCCTGTCGTGCCCTCGTTCCCAGGCTCCACCCCCTGCTGCTTGGTTTCCTCATGTTGCACCTGGTTGCCATGGTGATTCTGATTGGCTCTTTGCACACCTGGTGCCTGTTGCCTCATTAAGCATGTGGTTGCCTGGTTACCCTAGCCTGCTTCCCAGAGTCAGTCCAGTTGGATTGGCACTTGTGATCCAGAGGTTCCCTGGTAGATCCTGCTCAATCATACTGTCTCTCATGGTACTCTGAGCTAGCTTCCTGCTCCCTCACATCCCCAAGGCCCCATTATGGTTTGCCTGCCTGTCTGAGTGGCTGGTATTATTATTTGCCAGTGGGTAGCCAAGAGTGAACCAGTCTATGGGTACTCTATCGGTGGATGGACACCCTTCCCCTGTTCTGAGATCCCTTGTTCAAGTGTGCCTATGTCCCCCCAGAACCCTGTTCCTGTGCTCCTTGAAGTCCAGTCCTGGTTCCCCGTAGTCTCCCTGGAGTTCTGGTCTTTTCCTCTGAAGTTCTACCCAGAGTCCTGGTCTGTCTCTCTGGTCTGTTGTGTGTCTATTCTGCTCTATTGCTCTCTGTTCAGGATTTTCAATGCAGTGCCACTTCCAGGCACCATCCTCGTAGAGTTGTATTTGCTTTTCTTGAGTTGCATCGTTCCCAAGGCTCTTCTTGCCGCGCGCTGCTGTAAAGCGTGCTCCCCGAGCTATTCCCGGTGTGTATCTGTCCATGTCTTTCCTCACTACACCTTTTCTGGGTGTTCCTTCTGCCCAGTGTCCCCTAGTGCTGTGACAGTTCCTTTGTAATCACTTGGAAAATTTATCACATTTATATCAGATTTATTTCATATGACATGGTAACTACAACAGGAGCAATTCTGGGTTGTTAAACTCATGCATGTGTCAAATATTTTTTCATGTAAAGCAATCAGTGTTCGAAATTTGTATTTGAGAAGCTCTTGTTAAGAAATAATTACATCGACACAGAAGGGAGGTATACCAGGGGTTCCAGGGGTACCAGGGGTTGAACATTCAGGTGTAGTGATTCAGCTAATCAGATAAGCGAGAGAGGGAAGAGGGGACCTGCTGGTACTTTGGCTAGACCTGACTAACGCCTATGGCCCAATACCCCACAAGCTGGTTGAGGTGGCGCAGGAGAGGTACTATGTACCCCAGAAGATGAAATATCTAATCATGGACTATTACAGCAATTTCAGCTTCAGTCTCCACTGGCCTGCTGACCTCTGACTGGCACCAGCTAGAAGTAGGGATTATTACCGGGTGTACTATCTTGATGACCCTTTTCTCGCAGGCAGTGAATATGCTGGTCAAGTCAGCGGAGACCGGTGGTCCCCTCAGCAAGTGCCGGGGTCGCACTGTGAGGGTGCAGCCGCCTATTAGGGCCTTTATGGATGACCTTACGGTCACGACAACAACAGTGACTGGAGCTAAGTGGATCCTCCAGGGGCTAGAGAAGCTCATGTTGTGAGCACGTATGAAATTTAAATCCCCAAAATCCCGGTTTTTTAGTGCTGAAGAGAGGGAAAGTGACTGACAAGTTCTTTTTCAGGTTGGGAGAAGAACTGATCCTGTCTGTTACTGAAAAAACAGTGAAGCGTCTTGGGAAGGTCTTCAGCTGCAGTCTGAAAGACACAGATTCCATCAAGGCCACTACTGCTGATCTGGAGGGGTGGCTAAGAACTGTGGATAAATCTGGGCTCCCTGGGAAATTTAAGGCTTGCGTCTATCAGCACGGAATCCTCCCAATAATTCTAAGGCTATTGCTCATCTATGAAGTCTCCATGTCTGTAGTGGAAGGCTTTGAGCACAAGGTAAGCAGCTACTACGTAGATGGCTGGGCATGCCACACAGCTTGAGCAATACAGGGCTGTATGGGAACAGCAATAAGCTTAGGCTCCCATTCAGTTCCATTAGGGAGGAATTCGTGGCACGAGCATGGGAACATCTGCAGTACTCAAGGTCGAAGGATGCTAAATTTTCTGAAGCAGGCATCATTGTGAGGACAGGGGGGAAGTGGAAAGCGGCTGAGGCGGTCCAGCAGGCAGAAGCCCAGCTGGAGCACAAGGCTCTGCTTGGGAGAATGGCACAGGGTAGGGTAGGATTAGGAAGTTTACCATCAACCCGATATAACACTGGCAGCGAGAATGAAAGAAGAAGGCTGGTGCAGGAGAAAGTGCATGCCTCGGTAGAGGAAAAGCACATAAGCAAAGCCTTGGCGATGTGAAAACAGGGCGCCTGGATGAAGTGGGAACAGGCAATGGAGCAGAAGGTCACCTGGCAGGATATCTGCAAGTGGGATGCCCAGAGGATGAAGTTCTTGATTCAGGGGGTGTACGATGTCCTCCTTAGCCCATCCAACCTGTTTGCATGGGGCAAGGTAGAAACTCTGGCATGCCCACTGTGTTCCAAGATGGGCACCCTCGAACACATCTTGAGCAGTTGCTCCAGAGCACTGGGAGAGGAACATTATCGCTGGAGACATGACCAAGTCCTTAAGACTATCGCTGAGGCAATTAACAAGGTGATCAGTGAGAGTAGGCATGCCAACGCTATAGCCGGGATGATTGCATTTGTCAAGGATGGAGTGCAGCCCATGGAAAGAGTCAAGAAAAGCTCTGTTGGCTTGCTCTACACGGCATGAGACTGGGTGTTGACAGCTGACCTGGATAGGCAGCTGAGAATTCCAGCGCACATCACCCAGTCCACTCCGAGACCTGATGTCATCCTAGTCTCCGAGGCTACAAAACAGCTTATCCTCCTGGAGCTTACTGTGCCTTGGGAGGAGAGGATGGAAGAGGTGCAGGAGAGGAAGAAGGGAAAGTACCATGAACTGCTGGTGATTTGCCGCAAGAATGGATGGAGAACCAGGTGTATGCCAGTGGAAGTGGGTTGCTGAGGGTTTGCAGGTCATTCCCTTAGCAAGGCCTACAGAAAGCTGGGCATCATGGGTGCAAGCAAGAGAAGAACCATCAACAATAGCAGAGGGCATCAAGATGGATCTGGGTAAAACGGGGTGATGTGGGGGGCTGTAAAATGCCACTTGGACACAGGCCAAGACTTACTCAACCTCAGTGAGGTCTCCTGGAAGAGGGTATCTGTTGCAAGACCTGAAACACCCAATGACTCCAGGAAACAATACTGATGATGTGTCCAAGTTAGTGCATCAGAAGATGTATGATTAACTGTGTAAAACAGTGGAAATTTTTTAAATGGGTGTCTTTAAAATGCTTACGATATTACCGTGTTTGTCATTAGAGGTGTTTGCTTAATTAACTTAAAATGTGTCTGAGCCAAAAGTTTTACAAAGTAGACATTTTTTCCTAAAAAGTATTAGTGCTGGCTTTTGGGCAAAAAAAGAAATCTGTGAAACATGTTCTTTAACCACATTATTACAAAACAGTCACATATGGTGAAAAACATGGTTTGACTGGATGAAAAGTAATTTCACAAATTCAATGGTACTAGAACACACATTATACCTATGGTATTCAGCACAAAAAAAGAGATGTGCAGTCTCATTTTTTAAGTATAACCTGTCAGGGCAGAGCTTTAACACAGCATCCCCTTTCCAGTCCAGCTGAATCTCAGAAATAATGAAATATTATTTGTAACAAAAGCGTGAGAGATTGCTTTGACAGTTGATTACAATTACTCAGCTATAGCAAAAAAAAAAAAAAAAAAAAATTCCCCATCATTTATCCACAAGGTAGGAAAAGAAAAAAAAATCAACTGAATCACAAAGCATGGTATTGTCTTTCTTTAGTTAATGATGAAATTCACTTTTTACAGAATTGTAGTAGTCTGATTCTGGTTTCTGAGAAATGAAAGAAATAATGGAAAGCTGAAGTTATCTATAAATTGAAACTTTCCGGAGATGGACGCGACATCAATGATGCAGGACATGGAGCATGCCTAGTACAATATGCCCAGTATAGGCTTATTATGATGAAGGATTCTTCTCTCTTTAACATCCACAAGCATCCTTTTGTATAAATAATACAGTGTCTCAATTTTAAATGGCCCATTTATAAACATCTGAAGAAGAATCTCTACGTCATCAGAGGAAATAAATTCCCACTCTAAATAGCACAGAACGTTACGGACGCTTCCTTCTACAATAAGCAAGCTGATGGACTCGATACATCACATTGACCGAATCATTAAAGGCTGATGGAGATCACAGCAGTGGCATGCCATGTTTCAAAAATTAGAAATAAAAATTCCACTTCCAATCTGCGGACCTCCTGACTTGGAGGCATCAATAATTCAGGATTCTCCTCCCCACTGCCAGAGCTTCGAGCCTTTCCACATCTCTGTCTACAGATGTGGTGTCCATCAAAGAGGCACACAGCAACAGCCAGGCAGAGCTGATTCACTGACAAAGTAACAAAAAACGCCTCAGAGACACTGGAGATAGGGCCATTTTCAATGTTCCCTTCATGCTGTGGCAAATATGGTCTGCAGAATCTTAAAATTCTATCTCTGCATGACTGAAATGCCACTATTATTTATTCTAAAAAGAGCATATTGTGATGTGGCTTTTGACCCTCCCCCCCCACCCCCACACACACAATTTTAGCTAATTTTGTAGGTTTGCTTACTCATGTTTACATTTACAGTTTTATTATGTTAAGAAGAGAGCATAAAAACACTTATAAGCATTTGCGGTGTTTATCACAGCAGATTTATTCAGATTTATATAGTAAAGGGATAGCAAAGGTTTACTGTCTTATGAGCTCATATAGTCTGGTCAACATTTCAGGAGCATATGATCCCTTTTGGTCAAATTGGTTCCAAACTGCTTTAGAAAGTTAATGTGGTCTGGATCCCCAGCTATGTATAAGAAAAAGATTTCCAGAGACTAATGAGAGGCCATAGGAAGACAGATGCATTCATTCTGTGCTTCATGCTGCATACCGGCACTGGTAGAAGCTTGGCAAATCAATTTTTAAATAACCATGCATACTTTAGAACTCTACTTTTCATGGCCTGCACCCGGATGGTGAAAACAAATGTCTGCTCCATTGATTCTCTGTAACCTCATTGTTTGTTGCCTTCTTAGCTCCGGGTTTCACTGACAAGAGGCTGTTACTGTGGGAAGTAAGTTAACTTTGTAAGGAAATTAACATTGCTCTTCTTCTAAGTGTATAACATTTGATGAACACCTCCTGAAACAAAAAAAAAAAATCCATACTCCAGTCCAATTTAATATGTGCCATCTCTCACTCAAGCTATAGCAACTTATATTTTCAGAAGAATTTCACATAGCGTTTACTTCACTAGTGTGTGTGTGCAATGTCCACACACACACACACACACACACACACACACACACACACACACAGATAATATCCTCTGAAAATTTAGTAAAATTACCTAAATATTAGCCAAAGTTTAAGCAGTACCGCCAACAAATTAAAATATAAAAACATATAATTCACAAATTCATTAGTTCACTTGTTTCCCAAGTAGTTATTGTTTTCTATTTATTTGATAGAAAAATCTGTTATTAAAGGGTGACTCCCTTATTTCATTCTATAACACAGTTAAATAACCTTCGGATTGGTGTACAGAAATGGGCTTTCCTGGTGTGCAATAGGTCAGTGTAATGTCTTAAGTAATAACTGTTTCAGACTGAATTTAATCGCTGTTCATTTGTCTCTGTAGCAGCTAGGAAATGTATAGAGCAAAGCTGAAACATGAATGCCCTCAGGACTGACTTCCTACTGCCTGGAGGGCAAGCCAAATTAAAGAGATAAGTCATTATCAGGGTGCCTGCCAGAGTTTAGAATAACTAAAACAAAGAATGAGCTTTTTAAAGCTAGGAACATTTTCAGATGTTAATTGCATTTTAGGCTATTAACAGTGACATATACTGTTAATTTATCTACTGTTTTTAAAATGCAGTTTGTTTATTACAGGCAGTCTTCTCAGGGGGAGGGGAAATTATTGTGAAAGTCATAGTAGTTCTGTGTGGTGTGTGATATTAGTTCAGTCCTGGGGGAGTCAATGTTTTCCAGAAGATGTGAACCATTCATTTGACTCTGTTATTTGCATGCGAAAGTTTCTCAGGCGGAAAAGCCTCAATAGACCAAATCAGAAATTCACATTTGATGTGCGTAACACAAAAAAAGACAGGTCACCATTCATCACAATCTCTGAGGTGTTCTGTTAATTATTTCAAGGGATTCACCTTCTCCTATTGGTTTCAAAATTCTGAAGCAATCTGCTGTCCCCTCTCTGAAAACCTTTTATTTGCAGTCAGGGATTAAACCTGTTCCTTAGAAAATTTGGATATTGGAATATCACCACAGTCCTTTACTTTGGATAGGCACTGTACGCAGTGAATTACGAGTGAATAAATAAACCAGAGGAAGAAGGAGACAGAGGGGTGAGAATTGGGAGTGCTTTGTTTAGTGCTAATCTAATGAAGAACACCTTTCAGCTCACCGTTGCGGCTGTTTGCCTCTGTACATTAACATAAAAATGAAAAACAATAGCTGCTTTAGCTATCCTTTGAGTGACCTCACTGACAGGAGTTCAGATTTAGCCAGATGTCTGGATGCCTCTTTGTAGAATATTATACTGTGGTGAATTACTTTCAGACGACTGTAAAGAGTTCACGCTTTTCCCCAATGAAAGCAGACGTTTAATTTCCCGTTTCCCTGAAGTTTCCCTTTTGTTTTGGTATGCATAAAAGATTACTTTAGAGTTAATTGCATGGATCCTAGAGTAAAATTTAAAGTTAAAATAATTAACATATAGGTACACATAGCTGACACACAGCCATCATTCAAAACACGGCCGGTGCATTAAAGAAGATATATCTTAAATCAGATCAGCCTTTCAGGAAAACGAAACGATATCAGAAATATAGTTTCGAAAGAGAGAATCATGTTTACCTGGGTGACAAAATACTCCATTGGCTCATATAGAAACATTGTAATAAGCCTCTAAGTAATTACTGGGTTCAGCTAACAAGCTCATTGCTAATCAGCAGCAGAAGGTTGGGCAGTCGTAAGGAATTTAATTTGCTGCAGTTTCGAGTGTCAGAGGGGACAGCTGCTGTGCCCATGAATTCATCAGTAAAGTTCTTTGAGTATGGCGGCATGGTAGCTCAGTGTGCTCCACTATTGCATCACACCTCCAGGGTTGGGGGTTGATAGCCTACTTTTGCTCCTGGTGTGTGGAGACTGCATCCCGTCCCTGGGTCATGTGAGTTTCCTCCTGCCATCAGAAGGTATGAAGCTAGACTATAAAACTATAACTGGTGTCTCTAAATCACCTGATCGCCTGTACTTTGTGTGACGGCCAATGTGCCTTACGATGGCTGGGCAGGGTGTGTCTATACACTCTGCTGCCTAGAAGATTACTGCTATTAAAGAATAAATGCACAGAAAGGACAAAGGATCTCTGTTTCTATTTCTATGGCAGCCATTCCCTGTGGTGCAATATCTGATGAATTCCAACACAACTGATTCAATATAATCAGGTACTGCTTAGCTGGTCAGCAAAACCAAAGCTCACCAAATAGAACATTTAAAATAACTGTAATCATGATGCATTATGCTACAATCACTGACCATGCCAAAGATGAACATTTATGAAGTTTTCAGTGAGGAGAAGAAGGCTACCATCCCAGCAAATAAATGTTCTGAATGACAATATTTTTTGTTTGGAATTTGGAATCAAGTGTGGTCATACCAATCACTCCATTACTAATAGGATAATCTAGCATACGTAAGTACTTCATTCGGCAGTAGGCAAAGAGCACAGAGATTTCGAATAGCTTCTTCATTTAACAGCTTGCTTCATATAATGGCTTACTTAATTGCTGTATTTGACTTGTGTAAAAGAGTCTCATTAGTCAATTTCTCAGATTTGCTGCTACAGTGATTTTATTAGATTGCATACAGTCTGGGTGGCATGGCGGCTCACTGGGTAGCACTGTGGCCTCATGTCCCTAGGCTGGAGGTTAGAGTCCTACCTCCATTTTGGGTGAGTGGAGTTTGCATCTTCTTTCCATGTCTTGTGAGTTTACTCTTCTAGTCCAAAGACATGCTATTAGGCTGACTGGTGACTCTAAATTCCAAATAGTGTGTACCCTTTCAGGATGTGTCCTCTGTTAGGCTCCAGTCTTCCCCATAATCCTGACCAAGATGTGTAGTTAGAAGAGTTATGGATGGCTATATGTAGTCCTATTTAAAGACGTGCTTCTCTGCTGTAATGCTGTAACATGTATATTTATTCTTATTAGCTGCTGTCAAGTCAGCATTGACTGGTGACAACATAGATGGGGCACCTGCTGGGATGTCCTGCGTCTTCAGGATTCAGTGTGTGCATGCTATTATTCAACTATTCAATAGAACTTGTCAATCTGACTAACGTCTTTAGTTTTGTAATAAGATACTACTAATCCGGCTGATCTGTCAAATTTTTAGACATGACATGCCCACCAAGTAACAATGTGGATTTTCTGGAAGTTTCTGAGAAACTCATTAAATCTTTTGTGAAGGACTAACTGGTGCCAGCTAACATTTAGAGTGGGAGTTGGTCTTCCAGCAGTAGTTTAGCAAACAGTAGTCAGTATTGCATAGCATAAATGCTTATAAAAACAGCAGCCATCACATCTGAGCAAGGCAGGAGAGATTTTAACGCAATGAATTCTCAAAATATTTTACAAGGCCAAATTAAAACATGAAACAAAACCAGGTCATCAATATTATTTCATAATTTTTTTCTGTGATCTGCACAAGTAAATTGGGACAGGATTCTTGTGTTTATTTTATTTCTTTCCAGCTGTGTTTCCAGCAGTGCACTAAAGTGGAGGCTGAAAAGATGGCAGAGTGCATCCTGGGAAAGTTTCAAGGAGCAGTAGCAATCATTTTTCAGAAATTTAACCCTAGGATTCTTTGAGAAGGGCAGGCCTTTACAACATAAAAAAATACCTATCCTGATGTCTCATCTGACATCTTTTTTTGTATGGATTCTGTGGCAGCCACACTTAAAAGCTCAGCCCTCAGCATGCAGAGAAAATTGTTCAAAACAGTGGAAAAAAATCTAAAAAAAAAAAGTTACAGGAACATCGGAAATCCTTGCACAAAGAGAATCTCATTCTGACTTTTTTAATGAGCCTGTTCCCTTTGCAACATCTGTGGCTCTTGGAGATTTAATTTGGGAGAGTTTCCTTTTCTTCTGGAGCTGTTTTGAAGGAAGTATTAGGTTGAACTCAGCTTTGGAGAATTACACATAACTGGAGGAGGACTTTAAACAGCCCAAAATATCATCCTGCTAGAACCCAGCAGCCTTATAGTACTTCAAGTTAATCATGATTATATATGATTTTTCTTCATATAAATTTATTGTGATGAGATTGTAAATACTTGACAGTGCGTAAAATGTAGTGTTAGCCTCTGCTCCCAACCAGGACTGCTGCATTGTTTAGTAGTTCTCATTCCTAATGTGAAAAATCACAAACATCTTCTGACTACAGGCTCCTATAAGCCCAGTAATTTGAAGAACTTCTTCCTTTGTCCTCCACCTAAATTTATAGAGCTTTACTACAATTTTAATCAGTGCAATGAAAATTCATTTTGAAACAGTCTATGTATACCACCCTGCGTGGATCTCATTTGCACGTACATTAGAAAAGTTGATTCTTGTCAAGATTTCTTTATATCTTGCTTTCACGAGACCAAGAGCTTGTGGCTAGCCTTGGAGCACTTACCCAGCAGTGCTGGCAGAATGCCACCTGCCCCATGATGGAAGGGTCAGGGTAACAGTGGCGGCTGGTGGTCTTTCAAACAGGGGAAGCACATTTTAGACCTACATCAAAAAATTAGTCAATTATTGTCCTCTGCGACCTAGTTTGAAATAAATGAACGAACTTTACTAAACTGAAACAAGGAGCAAACTCAAGAATGCTATATTTATGTTTTTATTTATTATATGATATGTACAAATGAAAATGGTGGGCTATATCGCTAGCAAATAACAGACTGCGAGCAGCAGCTTGCCTCATGACTTCACTTGCCAAAAATCCATATGGGACTGAACTTGAAATGCTCTGATGCCAAAACGCTGTCAATCAAAAAGAGGTCCAACCCCTCTGACAGTTCCTCCAATCATCATGCAGCAGCCTAGCATCCTGGCCAGCCCACTGCCCCATTTACTCCCAGAGATGCTGAGCTTCCCTAGAAATGACATTTTTAAGCATTTGTCCAATAAACATCTAGCTTTGCTGCGCTGAAAACAAAGCATATTCTGAAGTTCTACTGAAGTCCAGTGAAGCTGCACTGCAATGGGTTTTAATGAATCGGGCTGCCACGGGAACGTATGAGGAAAAAAATCATGTTAAACAACCTGCAAGAAATTGTTGCAGATTCTGAACGAACTAGCCAAGTTGAACATGTTCTAGCACGCTCTTTGTAATAGCAATGTAAAAACAACAGTACACGTTTGACGAATTTTTTTCATGATATTTTAGAGGAGGCAGAGCTTCCCTTGTAGTCTTAGAGTTGTCTCCTCTGCAGGGTACACACCAGTACCTCATCACACTTACACCTGTTGATGACATCCAGACATTCCTCACAACTTTTGAATGGACGGCCGATTGGGAGCGTGGGCCAAGACATGAGTGGCCTCGCATCCTGACTCTGTATCTCCCTGGGGAAGCTCAGGCTGCCTATCATGGCCTACGCTGGGCTAGAGGCCGAGGATTACAAGGCTTTGAAGGCCGAGATCCCGGCATGCTACAACTTATCTTCTGCCCTGGCTGGCATAACTGTGCTACGACTGGGCATTCCAGCCAAGTTTGCCCACCTGCTCTGGTTTGTCAAAGTCTGGCTCCAAGCCCTGAAGTGTATGCTTAGGCAGGTCATTGTGGGATGGGTGGGATTAGGACACGGTGCAACCATATGTACTTTTCAATGTGTAGGAGATACCCCAGGCATCAACCGGGATCTCCCCATTTGAGCTACTGTTTGGCAGTCAACAATGAGGACTCCAACCTAGACCCCCCTTCAATCACAACTACCAATGTCACCAAGGCCAGACTGTGGGAAAACTGCAGCATACAAAATATCCTTTCCATATTTATGGAATACTACCCTTATTGGTCCATGCCACTTCTATTTAATAAAAACTGCACAAACAACACATACTTTCTCACCTCTATTCATTTCCTTCTGCCAGCGCTCAACAGTCTTCTAAAAAATAATGAATTCGCATGAAAGAAAGATGTAATTTGTAGCTGTAGCATCATGTTGCAGGCAATTTATCATGCCGGATTAAGAAATTAATAAGCATGCTGACTAGGTAGGAAAATTGGAATATTGCCTCAATAGAAATGTTTCTCTTTCAGTAAGTACATTGTCAAAATATATAGGCTGGAACTGCTGGTCTGCATCAGGACACAAGTAACATCTATCCCTTTTTACTGTGCATGTTTTGAGAACAGAAACTGTTGAATTAAAAAATGATGCAATAGAATGTAAGTTTTCATGTAAATTTGATGAATTGTTAGTTGCAGACAAGCCAAGGGTCACCATAAAGATTGCTGCAGCTCTTGAATCCTTTTTCATATTTTCTCGAGGCAGTCAAAGACAGTGAACAGTCACAGAGAATAGCTGTGTGGAATTTTAAGCAATTGTTTCAGGAGAATTGCTAAGGACTTGTTCCATACATCATGTGGAGCAAAATATTTGATTAACCTACAGAGAGACCTTTGAAAATAGTCTTATATTCCACTGGTATCAATGCTTATATATTATCCTTTGCAATGATGTACAATTGAACACTCAAAATATAAATGTCCTTGAATGACAATATGCTAGTTCATTGCCTAATAGTTATGCAGTCCACCATTTAGGCTTGCATAACTGGTAGAATAGAAAGTCTTAGTGTGCCAAGGTTAACCACCAGTCATGATCATTCTTATTATTTATATGACTATACATCATTTTAGGGGTAAAATAATCACCATTAAGAGAAAGCAGGGTATGTTCGCCATACCATTTATCCACATGTAATTTAAATATTTAGATTGCAAAAAATGCAAAACATGGGGAGAAATGCAAAATTATGAAAAGGAGCGAGCCATTGAAACACTAAGGGTAACTTCCTGATAGCCTTAAAATGAAAAAAATGCGATTGTTATATCTGGAAATGCTAGGAACTTTATAGACTCCCTGTAATAGGGATGTCTGTTTTGCATTAAAGTACGGTTAAATAAGGTACAGTATGTTAATGCAGTACACTTACACACGATCTGGAAAAGCGAGTCTATCTACCTTCGGAGCAAATATTATTATATGCAGCAATTCTGTTGGGGGAATTCCACTGTGTGACTCAAGCCCTGGCCTTTCTACAATTACTAAATTACATAGCTCCAGTTTAGAGATTGCTTTATGTTCTACTTGTAAAAAATATTTAGACATGCATGTAATTATGTGTCTTTATGCAACTCTCAGTAAATTTAATGGGAAAACTGTAAAAAAAAACTGAACAATAAAAACAGAAATGTAAACTGAATAATCGTGAATCAGCTTAAAATTTGTAGTGGCAAGCACTGTTGTATTTAACAAGCCAATGCTGTAAATTCTGCATTTTAAAATTTTTAAAAGAATGCTTAGTTTCAATAAGAACATAAACCAATGTATATTTCACGGTGAAAAATATCGTCATGGTCCGGTCTGGGATGGCTTTCGAGCTGCTGTCCCAGGGTTTTTAAATAGTTGTATTGCGTATCTCTGCAAATAACTATTATGGCAGTTATGTACTTTTTCAGTGTACTTATTAGTTTTGTTAATTTGTTTTATTGTGAATTTTATTGTGTGTAGCTAATTTTCAAAGAAATTTTCTTGGTATAATTAGCAGTGCAGTTGTGATTCTTGTGTAATTTCTTATGTATTTATTTACAGAATTGTAATTTTCAGCAATTTATACAGTGAAATACTGTACTGGATGTTACATTATTTTTAATGTACTTTAAATAAACATTGTATAACACTCTTCACAAAATATTTAGCTAAAATATTTCATATTCAGAAAAATCTACATTGATGAGTCATTCTGGCCACAACAGGTCAGTAAACAGGAGCTTTACTGAGATTTTATTAATGATTCTGCCCATAAGCCAAACAGTCTTTATTAACATCCAAAAAACTTTATCAGTAATATCAGGGCATTGAATGATTAGATTAATTCTAAACACCTAATTATTGACAATTAGCCCTATAATTTTCCTGTAAGTTCTGTTCTTTTTTTTGCCAGCATACAAGTCATTACCCCCTTTGACCAGCCTTGTTTGAGTGGTGGTGTTTTTCCTTGCGAATTACAAAGTCAAGACAGACAATCAGGAGCAGCAGAATTACAAGAAGCTCTTCAAACAGCCTAGAGACATGCATGAAGGAACAAAATAATCTAATTCTGTTTAATAAGTTTAACAGCTGCAGAGCCCCTGAAAATGTGATTTGGAAGTACATCTTCAACACAGAGAATGCTCGACGGAAGGTCGTACCAATACTAAGCAGTATATTTGTATTGAGAAGAACCAGAAGAATTCTAATAGAATTCTAAATTCTAATACAAGCAGATTTTCTTCTCCCTCTACCCCTGCCCCTGCCCCCTGGAATCCCTCTCCACCCCAGAGCAAAACACACTGCTTTAAACAGGAGAGACAATCAAGTTTATGGGTAACCGTTTTGATGTAGATCTATTACCGGAGTGAGTTTCCAAATTTGGGGCATATTATAGTTATGCTTTAGTTAAAGTTTTTTTTTGCAATATTTATTCATATTGCTAATTAAATTTTTTTGATTATTATAATAGAAAAAAATACAGCAAGCTAGCTGTTAGTATGAGTATAGTATATTATCATAAAAACAGGCTTGGGGCATTAAGGATCTCTCTGTGTCCAAAAGGTTGTGAGGTATGGATTCCCACGGATTCAAGGATCTTAGTACAGTGTACAAAGTGCAATGAAATTCTTACTTGAATGCCTTCTCAGCAACTATAGTCAGTCAGCAATGAGCAGTGCAACATTACAACGCAATAAATAGAGTACCCAGTACTACTACTCTATGTAACATAACAACTCGACATATCATACAACATTTAACATTTAACACACATAAAGTACGGCGGTGGGTAATATGGGCATTGCAATATACAGAAAGTTTCAGTATTTAGAGAACAGTGGCAATCAATAAAGTGACAGAGCAGGTGATGAGCACGGGAGAGGTGACACAAGGATAAGCCTTAGATGGCAACGTGCAATATTACTATTGCATATCAGTTTGGTTGAACAGTTTGTTAGTGTGTGTTCTGTGAGTTGTGCAGTATTACACATTAGTGTGTGTTGAACAGTCTTATAGTCTCTCTGTAGGCCGACTCATTGTTGTTGGTGATCAGGCTGACAAGGGTGGTGTCATCAGCAAATTTATGATGGTGTTAGAGCTGTATCTGGCCACGCAGTCGTATGTGCACAGGGAGTACAGGAGTGGGCTCAGGACATTGCCCTGTGGAGTGCCGCTGATGAGGACAAGAGTGGAGGAAGTGTTAGGATCTGTTGTTCTTTTGTTGAGGAAATCATGGATCCAGTTGCACAGAGTAGCCCTGAGTCCAAGTCTTAGCACCTTTTGGATCAGATTGGATGAGATGATGGTGTTGAATGCAGAAGTCTACTCCACAAACAACAGTCTGACATAGCAGTTTTTATTGTCCAGGGGAGCCAGGGTGGTGTGGAGTGTATATTATATAGTGTCCTCAATGGATCTGTTGTGGCAGAAGGCAAACTGCACAGGGTCTAAACTGTCTGGGGCGGAGTACTTAATGTGTCCCAACACCAGCCTCTCAAAGCACTTCACTCCAATGGAAGTTAGTGCCACTGGGCCATAGTCATGAAGGCAGTTTCTGTATGTAAATGGGATGCAGCAGCACAGAGATGTGGTCTCATTGGCCCAGGTGCGAATGCGGAAGAGAGCGGTACCCTTCATTGTTGGCAGTGTAGCTGTAGTCAAGGGTGTTGGCGCCCCTAGTGGGACAGGAGACGTGCTGGTAGTATTTAGGGCAGACATTCGTGAAATTGGACTGGTTGACGTTGCCCAAAATAGCGAACATTCTGTCGGGGTGTGCATTCGGATGTCTGGTGATGACGTGGTACAATTCGCTTAGAGCGCTGTGTGTGTTCACTTGCGGTGAAATGTAGACCGCAGCCATGAACACAGCGGTGAACTCTCTGGGCAGGCAGAACGGTATGCTCATGGTCAGCTACATCTCTATGAAGCAGAAAACACTGCAGTTACGCAACTCTCTTTGGAGTTTGAGTCTTCTTCTGAGATTGTCCAGTTTGTTGTCCAGGAACTGAACGTTAAGTAGGAAAATGCTGGACTGTTTCACCTGTTTTTAGAAGTGCTTGACGGTCATTAGCAATGAGAGAGTAAATTGGCTGGAAAGATGGTGACCAGACAAGACAATATACACAAAGCTAACAAGTCTGCGATGAGCAGCATTCAACGTGTCACCACGCTTTAGCGCCATGTTGTTAATGACAGAGTATAATGAAGACGCTAATGAACCCAGGAACAAAGACAGTTTATTAGCAACAAGGAGCAGGCAGATGATGTAATTAAAGGTCAGGGTCAGGCAGAAGTTAGAACACAGGAAATCTAAAAGACCAGGCAAACAAATCCAAGACAAAATCCAAAACCACAAAAGGTACACAGAAGATCTAAAAACACTAGGAAAACAACTCCAAGACAAAATCCACAAGCAAAAAGAAATCACAGAACACAAATAATCAGGTGCGAATGAAGAACCGGTCAGCAAGTTCAATATTTCACAGAGAAATGAAGGAACTGTAGACCTTCAAAAAACTGCTAATAGTTATCACAGCTGCTAGTACTCAGGCAAGGAGGAACAGCATTGAGGCGTGCATGAGGAGTCAGGTAGAGACATGATACAGAGTCATCATATCACTAAGCATGATCTCATTAAAATTTTGAGGAAATTATAGGCAAAAAGTCAACAGAGTTAAATTGTGAACAGAGTGTGATTCCTTTTATGGTTGCCATCTGAATGATACCGTTTATCATCCTGCAAAATTAAGATTCACATCTCGTATTTTAACATGGAGTGGTCTTTCTGTAAATTAGTAGCTCTGGAAGAACTAATTAACATTTAAATCTTTCTATGTTTCTTGCAAACCAGAGGTAATGGAATGCTTGGGCTATAATGCAAAGAATGTGCATTCACCAACTGTCACCATATATTTGGGAATGCAGTCGTAGTAAAGAATTTGGGAGATGATCGTAGAGAGGTGTTTCACAGAAGCCCTATGGGTACAACATCTCTAATTCCATTGTGACATTTGATGCAACACTACTTGCTGCTCATTGGGCCTGCCTTATCATGTCCTAGGGCACTGATTCCCACAGAGAAGCATTTTGTGGTTGTTGTATATGTATCCGCTAATTAAAAGATCCTGTTTCCATTGCAGTTTTGCAAATTGCTTCTTTTTCAACTCACCACAAAAACCACCCTAGGCAAATGGGAACACTGTTGTCTGACATTTGGGAGTTTATGTGAAATTTTAGTGCTTCCATTAATGGTTTTTCAGTTCGCATCTTCAAAATGTACAAAATGTACCTCAATGGAAACACCACTTCTGTTGGACCCTTGAGTAAGGTCTTTAGATCCAACTAGTAGGTGTTGGCTGACCCCGGTCTCTGACACCAAGCTTTCCTCACTTGTACACTGCTAGATAGATAGATAGATAGATAGATAGATAGATAGATAGATCTATTCTATCTATATCTAGAGTTATCTATAGTAACACAATATTACACACACATGGACAATAACAAGAAGATACTTCAGAAAACAGAAGATAAAGGGTAAAGAATTGCATTGCATTGTTTTGTATTGTGTTGTATTGTGAGGGGTAAAAGGACTTGCTTTATCAATAAATGTAAACCTATATATTTCTCTGGCATGTGCACAGAACATCCATTCAAACCTGCTTATTAATCTGTAGGAACTGATTGTCCAGTGAAAAGAGTGGGGATAACCTGAAGGATATTCCAGATATTTCACACCACAAAGCGGAGTGCACTCTGGAAGTGAGGCCAATATTCTACAGAGTACACACTGACACAACGAGAGGGAAATTGACTGATAATATCACCTCTGTGTCTAAAATGGTTTAGGGATTTATTCAATTAATTCATTCAATTGGATGAGTTAGATAAGCAGTAACATCCAGTTTATTAAAAGTAATACACGGATGTGCAGTTGTATACATTTAAGTAATATGACGTTTTTGTAAGATTTGTGATTGACATAAATGTATTTATCTAATGTGTTCCATTCTGGGTACAAAAGAAAATAGTTTTATTGAAATTCTTCACAAACATACTTGTGTAACTGCACTGTTGTCTTTTCTATATCAGGTAGAAAAGAGAGATATACACTATTTGGACAAAAGTATTGGGACACCGGTTAATGGGGGGTTCATATACTTTTGCACTTGGGTAATTAAGCCATACTCATTGCTGAGACAGGTGTATAATTAAACACACAGCCATGCAATCTCCAGCAACAAACACAGGTGGCAGAATGGGTCAAACTGAAGAGATTAGTGACTTTCCAAGCGGTACCATCATAATATGCCACCTTCCCAACAGTTCGGTTGGGAAGGTGGAATATTATTTACAGATGAAAAGAAGTTGACCAGATTAAATATGAAATATCTTGGGTTCATACTTTCTGCAATGAAATAAAAGTCAAAGTAAATTTAAGAATCACTGTGCTTTATTATTATTATTATTATTATTGCATTTTCCATACTATCCCAACGTTTTTTGATTTGGGGTTGTATGAGTTGCATTATCATCATTACTGAATATTTTCCAAGCATGGGTGACTGACGTTCTAGTTGAGCAGTGGTTGGGAAGGAGAAAAGTGAGCTACCTCTGTTGCAATTCCAAGGTAACAGTTTTTATTCACATTCTCAGTGCCAGTCTTAATGCAACAATAATCACAAGCAGTAGGCAGGCCATAAAAAGGGGCAATTTATATGTATTTTGGCTGTTTGTCTTGTTCTCCTTGCCAGCAGCCTGACATTAATATAATGTATAATGCTATATATTACAACACGAAAATGACAACTATAATGGAATTACATACCTCCTAAAAATTTTATTAACATAGATGGGAATTATTATCCATACATTTTCATAACCATTTATCCAAAGCTGTTTCAGCTTGGAGTTTATGCCAGGAATCAAATGGATAAAGGCCTGGAGAATTCTGGACGGGATCCCAGTCCATCTGCGAGCGTGTGTTTTGGGCAGTTTTTTACGAGATATCGATTCACTTAACCTGAAGGAAGCCCTCTGTGAACATGTGGAGAACATGCAAAACCACACAGTTCTACATCTGGATGGCAAGTGTGAAAATGAAAGAGTGAGGTCACAGCGCTGTTTAAACATTAACTAACAAAAAACTGTCTTGAGTGCAACTGACACTGGCGGCAAAATCAGAAATGCTTATATTTTGTACAATTTGTTCATTTGCAGCCATATACCTTACAGGGGAACAACTCATATGTACCTGATATTTTAAATAAAATCACAATTAGTACCAAGCCTTGTCCCAAGAGTATCAAACAATTTATAAAAAAGTGTAATATAATCATTAACACTGACATTCAACAAGTCTTATAAGATGCATGCAATTGTGTAAAAAGTAGAGTATTTACAAGACAAATCTATTAAAATTGAGATGTTGTCAAGCTAGGGAAAATAATGAAAATAATAGCTTTGAGGAAAGATTGTGTCCAACCTTTTCCACATTTTGGTACAGTTAAAAAGAAAGACATCTTTTTTTGACCTGGTTATTTCTTTAAAAATAACTGTGCATAAGGGTGACAAAGTGGCCCAACACTTTCGAGGTTGGGTGTTTGAATGGCCCCTCTTTTCTAGTTATTGGATCCGTGCCTTGTGTCACGCCCACACAAAGCCACAAAGCCAAACCAGCCACGTCCAACCTATTCCCATTCATTATCATCTGAGTATTGACCAGCCGTGCCTTGTTCAATCATCTACTTTACTCCAGCAGTTCAGCAGCCTCCTTATGAGGTATTGCATTTCCTAAACCTTTACTGAGCGGTTCCTTGTTAGCAGTGCCAGTGTATGGCCCCTGATAATTCTTGACTCTCTCCTTCTGCCTTCTGATTGGTTCTGTTTGCTGTGCTGATTTATCTACCCTGGATGCTGACTCATTGCCGGTGAGCACGACTATGTCTCAGATGTCCCACTGGCTATTGGAAATCTTGCCTGTTCTGGTTTTGACCCTGCCTGCTTTGACCTTGATTAAAGATCGTGATTCTGCACTTGGATCCTACTGTGTTCTGAATCATTACACCACGCCACAACCCTGACAAAGATAAGCAATTGAATGACGTGTGGGTGATCCTGTTGGCTGTATAATTTCAAATAATGGTAATAAAACTAAACCTCATGCGGTGTATTCTAAACTCCACTCATGATAATGGTCTTTTTACAGGTAATAAACCACACTCACTATATGTACCTGCATTGGGCCCTGTACTTTAGTAAGAACTTCATTTTTATGAAAATCCTTATAACGTTCTCTTGTTTGTAACATGCACTAGCAGAATAAGGTAAGGAAAGTTTTTTTACTGGATTAAAGTACACAGAAAGAAGAAATTGCTGTGTCGTCCAATGGCAACTGAAGATGGAAAATCAATATCCCTCTGAATTCTTGAATAGTGTAGCGAGAGCTGTTTTTAGTCTTAATAGGGCCCCTATCTGTGCAATGTAGTTTTCTTAGTGGCTATTTACAGGCAATTGCATAATTAAGAAAATTACCCTTTTGATCAACAGAAAGTAGTCCCAGTAATAGTTTAGTGCTCGATAAACCTGAAGAATAGAATGGGAAAGTTCAATTGAAGAACTGAAGGAGCTGGCCGCATAGCAAAAATAATTTCAGGGTTTTTCCTTTTGTTTCCTTTCACTGAAGAAAATTTTCTATGATCTCATGCCAAACTACTTATTGACATAATGCCTAACTATTCTTGCATTGACTTAATTACAATTTTCAGCAAACTGCTTCTTAAATATCTAATTGAAGGAATTACGTTACAGCTGTACAGATTTCACAATTTCATTTCTGTTTTGCAAGCTATTATTGGAGGCGTGCAAAGATGCTAAGCAAATTTGTTTAAGCAAGAAGCTAAGTGTATGAGGCATTACAGAAATGCGATTTGGTGCCTGCTCTGAAATAGCTTCAGTTTAGAGACAGTGTTTTGTCTTATCATTCTATTTTAAAGCAAACACAATGATTTGGATTTAATCATTTTATTTGTTTTAGGTGGTACAGGATTGCTAAATATTGTGCAGTGATGCCCAGAAGAGGAATATGCCCTCTCATTTATGCAAAATAGTTATCAGCCATAGGAATCAGTCAAAAATTGAGGTGCAGAGCAGATTTTTTACAGGGATGGCAAAGTTTGAAAATACCAAAATGAAATCCACAATTGTCGCTCCTGTGGGCAGCTTTTGATTAGATGGTATGGTACATGAAATTTTAAACCCAAAAGTCAGTCAATATATGGAGCAAAATCCAAGCAACACTTACAATGAGTACATTGAATAAAGCAATGTTAAGGCTGAGGATGACAAGCTCAGAATTTAGCAGAGATCAGGAAGATCCCTAATATTTCATTATCTGAGATTAC
This sequence comes from Gymnarchus niloticus, assembly GCA_009936485.2. NCBI lineage: Eukaryota > Metazoa > Chordata > Actinopteri > Osteoglossiformes > Gymnarchidae > Gymnarchus > Gymnarchus niloticus. The sequence goes on along the minus strand of JAACJT020000001.1, from coordinate 38,661,834 downwards.
GAGATATCACAGCTGTCGCTAGTGTTGATGTGAGGTGAGGTGTAAAGAGGGCTGACTGGATGGAGGCATGACACACACAAACCTGAAGGACTTTCATGAGAAGCCTATCAGGGTGCAAAACATACAAAGTCTAAAAGAGATATTCTTCACCATATTTCAAAGAAAAATCCCGTAGCAACGTGAGTAATGAAAGGGTGACTTGCATTTCAGGATTATTAAAGCTGCTTGATTTTTAATTGCTTCAGATACTACGGATATTTAACTCTGAAAGATGCTCTATAGTTAAAAGTAGCAGTTTGGTATGAGGGATGTTGACAGACAAGGTATTCGCCCTGCAGAAAACATCATGAGAGACAACTGCACATTCATTTAAAATATCTACAATTAAAATGCTATTAGTTAATCATTACAACGTCTCAAATGCTAAACACAAATATTCAAATTTGTTTTATAATGAGAATTTAGTAACATTTAACATGTACCAACTGAACAACTGATTGTAAGGCTGTGGGCAGCAGATGGACGCAGAAGCAGGGAACAGAAGTAATTTTTATTTCAATTTTTATTTAAAAAGATGTCTTAACTGACAGAACACTACAAACAAAATCAAACACTAAATTAAACTGAGAAATACACAAAAGATCATCTACAGATAATCTGTGGACAATAGTGCTTTGACCCCCACACTGGCAACAGTTTGTAGGACTAACTTCTCCAAGCAAACGTGGCACTTCAGGGGTGCTTTGAGGACACAGACTGGGATGTTCTCTGTGAGCCCCATGGAGAGGACATCAATTAAATAACTGATTGTATAACAGGGTACATCAATTTCTGTGTGGATAACATCACCCCTACCAGGACAGTGAGATGCTTCTTCAGTAATAAACCCCGGATCACTCAATTATATATTTATTATTATATTGTTACCTTCTTCATGCTCCCAGTGTCATGTCTTCATCTGCTCTTTATTAACTAATTATATTGTCATCTTTGCACTACCTGCTACTTTTGTATATATCACAAGTGTGTACCGGTCGGCACTGCACTGTCATCGTCTGTACCACTGTTTTGCACTGTTTACAATGTTTGCACGTTTGCCCACATGCACTTTATGTTGTTATGTGTCTTTTGTAGTTCTGTGCTCTGTTTAGCACCGTGGTCCTGGAGGAACGTTGTTTCATTTCACTATGTACTGTACTGACTGTATGCGGTTGAAATGACAATAAAAAGCTACTTGACTTGACTTGACTTGACCTGAAGGAGCTGCTGAATAAGAAGAGAGCCTTCAAGGATGGGCACAGGGAACTACGGAAGAGTGTGCAGAGGGAGCTGAAAATGAAGTTAAAGGAGAGCAAGGAGGCAAACAGGGTGAAGTTGGAAAGCAGGCTACAGCAGAATAACGTGTGGGATGTGTGGTCAGGGATAAAAAAGACCACGGGCTTCAAGGTAAAGGGGGGTCAGGCTGAGGGAAATGTGGAGCTAATGAACTGAACTTGTTTTTTAACAGGTTCAGCACAGGATCCTCGTCTGACTCCCCCCACCCCCCCCAGCCAAATAGACTCCACAATCTCCCTGCCCCCCACGGATACTTCCTATTCACACCTCTCCAGTAATTAAGACCACAGATTCTTTGAGCCTCACCTCACCTCCCAACCTCCACCACGGACTTCAATACAGCCTCATTGACACTTCCTTCCACATCAAGAAATGCTGAGCCCCCCCATTACTTCCCCCGCCCACCTGTTTGTTTCTAGCAGTCAAGTGAAGAGGCAGCCAGACAGACTGTGTCAGAACAAGGCTGCAGGACTGGATGGTATTTGTCCCAGAGTCCCAAAGGCCTGCGTGAACCAGCTATGTGGGATTCTACAGTACCTCTTTAACCTTAGCCTGAGTCAGGAGAAGGTTCCAGTGCTGTGGAAGACATCTTGCCTTTTTCCAGTACCTACAAAGCCTTATCCATCTGTCTTCTATGATTATAGACCAGTCGCCTTAACATCACACATCATGAAAGTCCTCGAGAGATTAGTGCTGGACCATCTTAAGCATCAGGTGAGCTCCTTTCTGGACCCACTGCAGTTTGCCTATCGCCCTGAGGTTGGAGTTGAAGATGCCATTATTTACCTGCTTCAGCCAGCCTATTCTCACCTGGATAAAGCTGGTAGCACTGTGAGGATCATGTTTTTTGATTTCACTAGTGCTTTTAACACAATCCAGCCTACACTATTGTAAGAGAAGCTCCAAGTAATGCATGTGGATGCCTCAACTACTTCCTGTATTATTGACTATCTGATGGACAGACCACAGTTTGTGCGGCTGGGGGGGATGCGTGTCTGAGTTTGCTGTTAGCAGCATAGGAGCATCGCAGGGGACCGTACTCTCACCTTTCCTGTTCACCCTGCATACCTCAGACTTCCCGTCCAACTCAAAGTCTTGTCATCTGCAGAAATTTTCAGATGACTCTGCAGTCTTGTCATCTGCAGAAATTTTCAGATGACTCTGCAGTCATGGGGTGTGTCAGTGGTGGACAGGAGACTGAGTACAGGGAGCTGCTGGATCACTTTGTGGCATGGAGTGGGAACAACCACCTCCTCTTGAATGTGAGTAAGACTAAGGAGATGGTTGTGAATTTTAGGAGGACCAGAACTGAGTCGAAAACAGTTTACAAACATTTTTGCAATAAAAATCCAAAAACATACATTCTGGTTTTTATGAGGTCATACTACTTGATGTGAAAGTGTACCCAGACCAAGCAAAACTCAAAAATGACCATTTTTTTCCACATATTTTTGGGGATCTACAGACCTTGTCACTGTGCTATGACTGTGGTTGGGAGTCTTCTTTGTGAGGCAATATCCTGTTTGATATTTTCTTAAAGTTTCTCAAAATAAGGCTTTCTTTTTTATACTTTGTGCACAGTTTGACATTTGAGAAAATCTGGATTTACACTTTTTCAAACACCTGAAGTACTTTTAAGTGACACTTTCTGATTGTGAAGGTTTCGAACATGAAATCATGCCAGCTGTCATATTTAAAATTTTACTTGAGTATTTATTTTACGTTTTATATGTTTTACGTCTTTGCATATATGCTCAGACTGCACTGCTTGACATTTCTGGACTCTGAGACATTGAAATACGAAAAAAAAACAAATCACATTTTAATGCAATGAAAAGGTGATTATACAACGGAGTCAACGGAGAACAATGTGATGCATTTATTATAATGTGATGTAATTCTTACACTATTCCGGAGGAAAATAATGGACTTGTCATGTCAATGACCTGTAGAGGCTAAGGTAGCAGGGAGTTAGGACATAACATGAAGACCTTGGAAAGGGTATACTGGTGTAATCTGGAGCCAGGGATTTAAACCCAATAGTTCAAGTAATTGAAAAATGACTTGGTATGTGTTATATAATCAGGATCATGCTCTTTGTACATATACTGTATATTGAAAAGGGAATCAGTTGTTTCACTAGGTAATATTGCAACATAATTAACCCAACATTAAATTCAAGGCACTGCAGTAAAAATGAGTTAATGCTTTTAGCTAACATATCTACCTCTTCATTTCTTCTGCAAAAAGTATTACATTGTGTAAAAAACTTTATTTTTGAACTAGCTATGTTGATCCTAAGTTGATTTTGATCATTTTTGCCTGAAATTAACCTTAAGAAAATTGTAACAAAACGTGCATGTTATCACCCAACAGACCTTTTTATGCACTCCTAATGTACCCAATAACACAAGGAACAAATGTGAAGATGTTCACAAAGATAAACATCAAAATCAGACAGGTAACAAAACAAGTCATACAGTCTGAGCTGTGTTCAAAGTGTCCTCCTTTAGCTATCGCACAGGCCTGCAGCAGTTCAGCCAAAAAAGACCAATATTGACACCGGATCAATAAATTATTGCAAAAATTAAAGGGGTTTATTTCTTTTGAAACCATATATAACAAAAAAAACACATTCCAGCCTGTTGACGGGATGCTGTGTTGAATTTATAACCACTCACATTGTAACCAATCAGATTGTAAAAAAAAAATGGCTTCCAATGTAATTGAAAAACGTCACTGGATGTCAAAACCTGTATGAATAAACTACTATCAGCGGTGATCAATCAAGGTACTTGTTTGTGTTGCCACAGCAATGGATGCTAAATGGAACTTGCGATAGGTGCCAGAAAAATTGCCACAGCAAATCATGCGAGATAGATGGCTTTTGTTCTGGGCAATGATAAAAATTGATGTTTGTAGATGACACCAGTTAGTAGAAGGTCAGATCAAAAGGCTTCTACAGTGAAGGAAACCATGACGATATTCTTGCCACGAAGATATTTTAGGGTCACCGTTCCTCACTTTTTATGCATTGTTCTTTCCACGTACTCTTGTGCATAATGTGAAGCAGAATTACTCAAAGTCTATCCGAAAGATGAACAGAAAGCAATTTTGGGTTTTGAGAGCACTGATGAATAAGTTTCCCCCAAATGATTTGTCTCATGCTCTGAGGCCAAGGCATGTGATAAACCTGTCAGAATTGTTCCCTGTTGATTCTCAGACGCTGGCACGTTGTATTCTGAGCGACTAGATTTGTGATTGGTTCCAAGGCTGCAGCTGTGACCCACTGCCTGTTCATCAAGATGGACAACCATTTTTTGTGATGGTATAAGGGCAGTCATTGGTGCTTGCATATTTCCCAGGGCTGTAAGCTATACAAAGTGAGACATATTATAGTTTTAAAGTATGTTTATGGAGGAAAGGGGCAGGACCTTAAGTGAAGTTCCTCCAACTGTCCACCATTCATTTGGGAAATATCCTTTTTAAAAATGATTACTCCTGTGGGAAATTTCTGATTAAAAAGACTACAGATGTAATTCCCAGTAAAGGCTGCGAATTTTAATCACTCACACATTTCTTCAGATTGTTACACTAATTACACATAGAGTTGCATGCCAAGCTCAGAATTAACATCACGGTTTTTATAACTTTTTCCATGTTCAGTGAACACATGATATATAGTTCTTACATTTACATCAATCTTTGCAAAGGCTTTGGGGAGTTCTGTACACATGAAGAATATAAATAAGTATATTTAAGGAAAAAAGAAAAAAACCTTTTTCAGAAAGCTTTAAAATGCTCATTTGTTTTGTGCTGCTCATGCACTTGGATGATGCCTATTGTTTGTTCTCTCTGAACAATGAGCAGTGAGCAGTCTTCTCCTATAAGCTTGGCTGTATTTTAAGAGTGGGAAAGGAAGCTGATGACAGTAGGCAAAGTGCGATGGGTGCAGCATGTTAAAGGGCTGCTCTGGAAATTAAAGAGAAAACGTCAGCATGATATCAGCATGTCTGCTGGATTAACCTGAGTCTTTCTTCTTGGTGGGAGATAAAAAAATAGGCTTCGCAAAGCTTTAAGTATTATAGTGACGAATACCAAAGAGAACATTTATAAATGCCGCCTCACTCCTTCTAATCAGTTTTATGTGATATGATTTTTATTTTATTATGAATATAACAGGAAAAAATCTAGTTGTTTGCAGAAACTAACCTTGATGGAAAAATGTTTCTAGTGTGAAATACACAATTTTTAGAGTACTACAGTTTTGTATTGCATTTAAACTTCTGATTTTCAAGTCATACTATTTTTATTTCAGTTTGAATAACTGTGGGCTTCTCGACTGCTGTCGAGCAGTTCACATCAGCACATTGTTCAATTTAAACTGTATGCTTTTTTGTTTTATTACTGCAGTGCTAAAAGATCTGAATCAATGCTAAAAATGAAAAGAGCCCTCAAACAACACATCGCCCTGAACTTCACAGCGAAATAACAGACAGAGGGATGATGGAAAGACTAGTGAAATTAACCTCGTGAATTGTGATTAATTTATGATAATTCCTTGGTAATTACCCAATACTGAGTGTCGCTTATACAAACCTCCCCATGCAAAATGTTACCATGGTGACTGAGGCTGCAAAAAGGTAAGTGCAGTATATTAACGTTGTTTAGTGTGCCAGGTCGCCCAAAATGTCTCCTAAACTAAAATGTCAACTACTTCTTATTGACAGCTAAACAAGCATGGATTGTTAGAGGCACTTTACTGAAAAATGCTGGAAATGTACCGTAATCCTCAATGCTTCGCAAGGCTATTGCACATTGTTTTGCTTGACTTCAGAATACTACACATTCATCTTACTTTCTGACAATCTATAGTTTGGGATGTATTAAAAGTTGTGTGCCAGATTCCCACTCACCAGATTTACAGTACGTACCGTTAAACTCTTGTGGGAACAGATATCAGCTAAGAAGCTGATGGAGGTGTGAGGTTATTTATAACTTTAGAGCTACACTTTGCATCAATGTACACATCTGGCCACAGAAATGTGACATTCGTCATTCATAAAAGCTTGGGTGTACCATCTCCAAAGTCTGAAAGTAAATCTCTGTGGAGGCAGAATATGTGAAAATTGTTATAATAACGTAAGACGATCCCCATGAGGTTTAGTATATAGCAGGTTAGGAATATGAAGTACTTTTATGAAATATAATCTACAGTGGAGGTCTTACCAAAAGCATCTCAGCAGATTATCCCACCTTCAGCACTAGTGTCAGTGGGGGGATTTGGGAAAAGCCTGATAAGGCAAAACACTATTGTTTACAAAAAAATAACATAATAGTCTGTCAAATTGCAAGCTCAGTCAGTTTCTTGTAACTCTAAAGCTAAATAAATAAGTTGTTCCAAAGAACTTTAAAACGTGGTTTCACTGCAGCATTGTTAATTTGTCAGATCCATAAAAAAATGCATTATATTACTAAGATGAGGCTGTGCATATGAAGACCTTATCTCCCAAGTCGTCTGTATCTCCTTTGGTTTTGCAGCACTGCTATGGGTCACGTTGGCTGCATGGTGTCTGCCCAGGTCATCCATTAGAGTCCGTGACACTGTGTATCATTAATTCTTATTCCCCTGTGGGGGAGGGGGAGGGAGGGTGGGGCGTAATATGACCTTGTGTCCACTCCATCGCTAACCACCGCTACTGTGTTGGCCTGTGTGCCTGTATTGTTTTACAACAGACTGAATTGACTTTTAAGGAAAAAAAAACCTTTCATTTATTAAGCCATGAAAGCTGCACATTGATGTTTTAATGCTGGCAGCCACCGTGTGTTTAACAAATGATTAGGTTAAATTTGGTAGTTCAATGATGGTTGTAGCTCACTGTTAGACACTAATAGGTTGTCATACAATCATCTTACATTGGGCCTGTAATATATATAGCATAGGAAAGATTTTTTTTCAGCTGAGGAAATAATACTTTTATTGGGGCTTCAGTGCCTGTTTGGGAGGTGATTAAATGACACAAATTTCAAATGACACCTTCAGTAGTTCCTTTCCTAATCCAACATGACCATAATCCTTTGCTCAGCCACCACCAGTCTAGCCTCCGCAACATACATAGCAATGTAGCATGGGTCTTTCGCAAACAAAAATATTCTACCAAAGTTTGGGCCATAAGAATATTCCCTGTGATGTTGTTGTTGATAAAATTTCAAACCGAACTGCCTAAAAGCATCTGGTTAATTTTTGATCAAGGAACTTCTTGAGAAGCCGTGCAAGAAAAAAATCCACTGGTCACAGTCGAGTTTACCTGACTGCCTGAGAGTGTAGCACAAAGGCAGTGCACCAGAACTGCAGCAGAATAACACAGCAATTCCACAAAGCAGCCTGAGGTACTTTAACTGCCTGCCTTTACCAGATGTGCTGTCAGATTTTAACTTGTAGCTTGTTGAAACATCACATGATTCTAGTTTAGCTTGTACAGTACATTCTGACACATGATTCTGTGCCTTTCCTATCAGCTGGGCACTGTGTGCACCTTTCCATGCCTCACGCTGTTTTCAGCCGCACTGCTGGTTAACTCTAGTCCTGCAGGAAATATCAAGGATGAGTTTATGTGGAAGCTAAGAAAATCACTGGAAACTAGCAATATTATTTGGCAGAACAGGAAATAAGTTCATAATGGGATTTCTAAAACACACACACGGAGCCACACCCTTCAACATGCAGAAGTGCTTCCATCTACACAAGATTAATTTCTTCTGCTCTGTTGGGTCTTATTCAGGAGGGAAACTGTTCAACCCACTCCTCGTGTCATTGTTATATCTTACATCAGCCTCTGTATTTGCTTGCATCATAGTCCGTTACAGTGTTTTCCTGCCAGTAGTGCTGAGACCCAGACAAGAGGAGAACTCATAATGGTCCTTAAAATGAATTGGGTATACACAAATATGTATGGTCCTACTACAAAGACCTTTGACTGGGACCAAGAATAGTGTATGCTTGTCAAAGGTTACACTGTTACAAGCTGATTCAATTGTTTTAGATAAAAGCTTCTTTGTAAAGGATTTTGACTTCTAGGAAAGAAAGTTTTTGTGATGTTCAGTAGAAGAGATTCCATACTGCCCTTTGGGTGGTCTTTCAGATTCCACTTCTAAGTGAGCAGTTAAGTCAAAAATAGCCAGTGCAGTGAGAACAATCAATATTTTGTTCTGATGCTTTTTCTTGATATCATCAGCATAATAAAAAAGAAAAATATGCATTCCAAAAAAAAGTACACCCTGCCTAAGTTTCCTTTCAATTACGTGTTATTTTTCTGTGCCCAAGGTTACCATTTAACAGTAGCTTGATAGTGAAGTCTTTGAAGACAGGTTACCACACAGACTAAAGCTGAAATTACTTTGGTGAAGAGCAAAAATGATGCATAGTTTGTGTAGCGAGTTATTACACATTGCATGAACGAAAAAGAACAAAACGGAACCATTAGATGCTCTGCTTGTGGTTAACCCCATAGAAACTTAATTAAATGGTTTCGTCTTCAATTTTACACAACATCTTTGTAAGCATTAAAAAAGCAATACTGTCATGTGGACCGGGGGAAAATAGGATTATTTCTAAATGTTGAGAGCAGCAGCTCATTATCCTGGAAAATTCTTGAATCTGCAAGCTGAGAACATTTATTATAAACAAATATAACTGTACAGGTGTGCTTCCCGATGTCTTACTGAAGTTTGTGCCAGGAGAAACAGGAAACAAAACTATTATACTGAACAGGGAAAGTTTATTTAGTGTTTTAATTTCAAAAACCCTCCTTCAATGAGTTTAGAATAGTAAGAAAATCAATATTTTGCTTCTGAACTCTATACAGCCTTTTCTTTGGCAAAATGGTAGGCACATTTATTCACTTCAGCAGGACCTTTTAACAAACCCATCCATCTTCCAGCCGCCTTTGCGGCACTGGGTCACAGGGGTGCCTGGATCCTATCCCGGGTAACATAGGGCACTTGCCAGGGAAGTGCACACTCGCACACTGTGGGCAATCTGGAGATGCCAAATGACCTTGCTGCCTGTCTTTGTGAGTGTGAGGCTCCAGGGTTACCTACTGAGCAACCAGCCTACCACCCTTGTTGTAGATCATTATATAAAGTTGAGTGCAATTTCCTCCCTTACCAGAAGAGGCTCTCAAACTTTAACTCCTGTCCCAGCATCCAGTAGTCCACCCTTTGACCTAACAGCCATTTTGTTTTCTTATGTATGTCCTCCTGGGCTGACACCAAGACGGCATTCCTTTCCCCATCTTCTGTAAAACCCATCTTCACACCTCAACCCATAAAAGGTCTCTAATTCTATCCTCTCATCAATCCGTATTATGTGACTCTGCCATGGTGGCACTAGCGTGACAAATGTGCCTCAAGCTACCTGGAGAGGTGTACACGTTGGGGTCTGCAATGAAAGTTACCAAGGAGATACAGGAGTGTCATTTTGCGCCAAGTGAGAGCTGTTAATGAGCTAATAGGATGTCTATTGGGCACACTGGGAGCTGGTTAAGTATGATTAGCTACGAGGGTGAAGAAGAGGCAGAGCAGAGAGAACGGGGGAACCATGGGAATTTGGACAGAGTATTGGGATCTGAAGCATGGGGGACGAGGTCCCTTCTGGGTTCCATTTTATTCTTTTAGATTGTGACAGCAGTTGTGTTTATTTATAACATGTGCTAATGAGTTGGATGAATGTAGGCCAGGAATCTGTTATAGGTGTTTCACTGGCTTTGGAAGAGTAGAAGTGGAAGAGCAGGTGGGTCCTGAAAGCCAGGCTGGGCATCACGGCCCGAAGAAGGAGCCTCTCCCACCATAAAAAAGCACGCCCTTCTATTGGGTTCATGGGTGACTGAGTGTGGAGTGCAGCACAGTCTGCCAGTGAAAGAGACTTTCAGCTGACTCGAATGGTGGTCCATGGCGATGGACAGAAGCTGCAGGTGGAAATGCCCGCTCCCAGACTCTTTGAAGACTTTTATTTTTCTTGGGGTTACATGGGTGTATTATGCATTGAAGCAAAAATTGATCATGCATGTTTAAATTGACGAAAGTGGCCTGGCAGGCAGATATCAGCTCCTGTTGTTGACAATATGGTCACTACTGTGCTGTGCAAACAAATGTGTGTAAATGTGAATTCTGGAATCAGCCATATGATAATGTGGTTGATAATAGTGATATATGATCAGATCCTGGATGGGAGGGCTAGTCCATTGCAATTCACGTGTACACACACTAATTCAATTAAAAATGAACAAATTCATATTTTTCAATTATAACAGTAACCCTGTAGTGGATATGCGGCATCAACTTTTATAGAAATTCTAAATGGACCCCGCACGACATTGATGGAAAATGCAACCCTCACACACATACAGCAGAGGTGGGATCTGCACCCCTGTGAGGCAACAGTACCAGCCAACTGCCCAGCCTGCCACGCTGTTATAATTTCAGAAACAATGACTGATTCAGTTGGTATCATATATCAGCTTTCTTCTCCACATTTGCACAGACAGATGGTAATGCAATCACAGGTTATCTTCATCCCCGGCAGCCAAAATAGAAAAATTTGCATGTGAGCTAAATTCTGATTGGGGTTTTTTTTTTTTTTTTTTAAAAAAGGGCCTTTTAAAAATGTTACACCTAATTTTGAAATAGTTCTGCTGAAATAAACAGTTCTGTTATTTGTAATGGTAAAAATCCACATCCAAACAGGATTTCATTTACTATTTTTTTTTTTTTTTGCTAACAACAGCCCGATATGAATCATGCATTTTTCATAGTTACATTTGTTAGTTCTGTAAAATCAGTCTTCACCAACGTATTACTGGCACACACCTCAGAAATATGTACTGTACTAGGAATATCTGAGAAAGGGTTACATTAAAACATTCAGTATGTTAGTTAACACCAGATAATCTTTTGAACCGTTCAAATTATCTGAGAATGAGAATGAGTCGTGCATGTGCTGCATAGGATTTAAACAGCATAGTAATGGATCTGTGATGCTACTCTCCACATGGTAAACCTTTAGCACACAGGGTATTTGCATTTAAAGTTTTGGATCAAGTATCAACCAGGAATGATGAAATTTTACATCCTTTTATCTCTGCAGTTGTTCAAAGCAGTTTGAGCTGCTGTAAGGAAATGACAAAGGCATGAAATGCTGTTTTAATACCTCCTGTGGGAGTCACGGGCCATCCCCTGTGACAGGAATGCTCTGTTATTGTTGCACTCTTTTTACATAATGAACTTGCACTGAGAAATGCATAGAGTGCATGATAAAGCTGCCTTTCTCTGACGTGAATTTCTCTTCTGTACGCTCTCATTAAATTTCTCACAGATGTGTTCATTTATTCTGGCCTATCGATATTAACTGAAACTGAAAACTGCATTTTTGTTTGTAATTTCATAGGCATCCCTACGCAGGTTATTATACAGCATGCAAAAATATACGTTTAAACATGTATCTTTAAATATACGTATTAAATATACCTATATGATAATCTGAATCTTTTGGTGTGCCTAGCAACTTTAGCATACTAATTCTGTGCTACACCAGCAGCTTACTGATAGTTCTTTACTGCCCTCTTCTGTGTACAGTTTTTATTTTCTACCGACTGATTTTATTCACCTGTACCATAGAGGGTAGACTTACTGTCTTCTCTGACTCGGCGTGAGTCACGTCATGGCGATGTCATGTTTTAGGCATGCATGTGGAAAAATGCAACGAACAACCATGTGTTCCTCCTTTAATAAATGTCCCTCAAGGCAGGGTGATGAGCCCGTTTTATTGTTTAGTATTTTGTTGTCTATTAAGAAAGTGGAACACGCAATTAAAACTCAGCTGCACTGTAGTATGAAAGGGAATCTGAAAAATGTAGTCTATTTTTATTATTTTTAGCAATACATGTAAAAAAATGTTACGTGGATAAATTAGCAGAAATGAAGATGAAGGAAGATGCCCTGTCTTTGATTGTTTAGATATGGCTAAAGTACCATAAACGCAGCACCAGGTTAGCATATCTAGCCAGATCTAGAAAAGATTGGAGAATAGAAGTAAACATGGTGTATCCACATAGCTGGAGGCTGGCTTAGAGCGTGACATTTAGTTTATCGGGTTTACAACAAAGAACACATTACCAAGGTATCTGAAGGAATGCAGGTTGCTTTTTGATTTTTCTAAAAAAAAAATGCTTTGCATTTTGCTGTCTGCATCGCATGCAGCAGTCTTTTACTGTGAAAGATGTACATAATTATACAAGTCTCAATCAACAGAAATGCTATGTGTAATCCAAAAGAATTGCAGCTTTACATAATGCTGCCTTTTGTGGGAGACAAATATTGTCTTTAAAGTTTTTTAATTTATGCAGTATTTGTGCTCCAGTTGCAACAGATCTCGGACTATTGTCTAATGTATGAGTCTGTGGTGAGATCTTATTTAAATCTGTGAAGAAGAATAAATAAGAACATGGGCCTTTTTTGGGTCAACGTTGTAACACTTTTTTGTAGTTATTTATGATCAAGAGGCTGCCAAAATAAGCAGCTTTTGGACCTTGTCACTAGATCTGACAGTTGTGTGGCTCAGATCAGGTTGAATCTGGACTGTACACTTTTTCATTGTGACTGGGAGCCCCTCACAGCAGAACAGACTTTGCAACAGTTCTTCAAACGGAGGATGTACATCTATCACCATCTGTATGCTGTGGCTTTGATGGTTTTGTCAGGTAGATGGAAACTGCCAGTGGCAGGATGTCAGGGAGAAACTGGGCGCCGGGATGCATTTTCAGATGTGCGGGGGCAACAGAGACAGGTTCTGCCGGCGAATCAGGGTAGACATTACTGATGTGGCAGAAGGGAGGGACCAACAATGAGCTAGGCAGGTGAGGCAGGACGACAGGAGACTAGAACATAGGTTATAGACCAGGGGTCTCTAACCCTTCTCTCAACAAACTACGCTCCTGAAAAGCTTGAATCCAACCCAAAGACATCACACCTACACTATCTCAGTTAATTAGAGCCCCTTAAAAGGTATTATCTAACCCAAATTTTAAACACATCTGCTGTGACTAAATTAAGATCTATGATGGCTTTAATTAACTAAATCTGGTTTGTTGAATTTGGATTGGGTCAAAACTTTTCAGGAGAGTAGCTCACCAGGAGTAGAGTTGAAGAGCCCTGCTGTAGATTGTTCAATGAACTAATGCTGACTAGCTGGGATGTAGAACATAAGTTGGGTAGAGACAAACGGCAACAGATGTGGACTAGAGTGACCAAGCACAGGTGGGTAGGGAGCCAACGAGGCAGTACAAAAGGTGGTGCAGGGGTGACCTCTGGTGGTGTGCAGCAGTGACATGACAAGAGCTCTCTTTACAGCCAGCTATCAGATGAGAGAGAGGAAGGAGTGGTCAGTGGGTTGAGGGGCCAGGAAGGGCCAGTCGACAGGTGACAGGGTTAGTGTTGTGGGTGATTTGGAAGGGCCTTAGGACCAGGGAGGAGAGTTTCAAGGAGTCCGCCCAGGCAGAACTCAGGTGGACAACCATACCTTTTCTCTGGGGTGGAACAGCCGTGCCAAGCATCAGTGGCAGTTTGCCTGCTGAGTATAGCAAGCATTATTGCATTGCAAATTTAAATGCTGAATTTCTGTCTTAGTTGCAACAATTTTTGGGAATGCTTGTCATTAATATGTACTACCTAGACCACACAGGTCTAGGTACTTCCTGAGTCTGTCACGGGAAAAAAAAAAAAAAAATCCTCAATCATTTGGTATAAATATCCATTAAATTTTCTTACATTAATATGCAATTAATGTAAGAAAGTGATTCACAGCAGTGATGCAGCAGTGATAGTGATTCATAGCAGCACAGCTTAAAGTGTTTATCAACTAAAGTTACAAAATATTCTTCTTCACTAAATGTACATTTTCATCAATTATTAATAAATGCATATATCATGATAATAAAGTTCAAATTATATGGCATTGGGGAAATATTCTTAGAGTTCAATTTGTGCTGTAAAGCTACAAGAAGCACAATATAAGCAATTTACACAACTTGATCCAGTTACCCTGAAGAGTCAGTAAAACATTAACCATTCTTCAGATATGCCAGGATTCTGCATCATTGCTGTAGATGAGCTGGGTAAATTCACCAGTGATTTGCAGTCGATTACCACATATCCAAATATAAAACAAAAGCTTTTCATATAAAGGTACAAGTTAGAGGAAGATTCATAATTACGTTTGTAGCATCTTTAATGAACTTTGTTTCAGATCTAAAGGTAAGACGACATTTAAGCTATTGAACCCTCAGCTTCATCCAAAATGTCCTTTCTTAAAGAAGGGAACGGCCTGTACCTTCACATAGACACACAACTTTTATTTATTTGTTTGCAATTTGTAAGAGATATGTTCTTTCTGTCACTGTGAAAAAAATGTGAAATGAATGCAAACACGTGGGGTCGTTTAGTTTTCTTTGGTTAATATTTAGACTTCTATCCCCAGTGTGTGTGAGAAATGCTAAATACGGAATCATTCATTCGGCGCTTTCTGTTAAATGGCAGATTTCAGCGTTCCTGACTGGGCTGTTTAAAACATTTCAGCTGGCTTGTTCATGAGTTGTGTATAATTCAGAATTTTCCTGTCTACTTTATTAGCAAATCATACTTGAAATATGCTTTTTTAAAAGCATACAATTTAGCAAACAAATGAAACAGCAAATCTAATGTTTCCCAAAGATTTAAGATTGCCCCGTTTAAGGATCTAAACTATTTCCAAAGGATGCTTTATAATATGTACAGTATATGTTAAATACATTACTATGGCAGGCATGCAGTTTTACTTCAGTGGTCAGGTTTATAAAACATGAAATCATGGAAACAACTGACTTTGGGTAATGTTTCACATGTTGGTGTAAATGATTAATGCAGGGGACAATGACTCAAGGACATTTATATCTCTACAGTTATATTTATTAGTAATTGGAGTCTTTAATATTAATATACAGTATAATATATATAAATGAAAGAGTACTACTGAAATTCTTCATAACACTTCTCAACACACTTACTCTTGGGTGAACCTTCAAAAACCCTCACTGATATTTACCTACCTGACAGTTTAGATCATCAGTCCCTTAAGTATATCACTGGAATATATTGAAGTTGCTTGAATTAAAATCTTTCAATAATCTTATTTCAAAATCACACCATAGAGAGCATAAGATCAGCTTATCTAGGCATCCTCATGCAATCCACTCATCCATACTCTTTACATTTATTTATTTAGCAAAGGCTTTCATCAAAAGCGATATACAGAGAGGCAAATACATCACAAGCATACAGCAGTTAAGGATCTACCTAAGGTACAAGTTCCACAAGGCTTAACATCCAATGATGGACCAGCTACCAAGTGAGTGCAGTTAATCTTAGTGATACATTGATTTACATTGGCATTGAATCAGAAAGTTGAGTCAAATGCCATGTATGCTGTTTTTCAGTGTACAGTCATAATTAGTGTTGTGTCCTCCTGTGCACTAGATGTTGTTGTTTTGTATGAGGGTTATGATGTGAGGCAGAATGGAGAAAGGAAAAGAAGTGTTGACACATTAAGTGTGTCAGTCATAATGACCTTAGCTGTTAAATAAAGTTCAGTTTAGGCCACTGGATTTCTGTGCGATTTCCTTTGCCTGCATAACTACAACGATTAGCTAGTTAACTACAGAGTTCCCATAATGCCATGGCTCTTGATTAGACTGGACTAAATTACTTTTTAGACACTGTTGACCAGGACTCAGTAACCTTAGATAATAAGGCAGTAAGAAGATGCATCAGCAATGCTTTCATCCTAGATGCCATGCAGTGAATGTTTAGTTATCACTGTTGAAGCACTCCACTCTAGGAACTTATTAAAAGTCATCCAGTAGGTAAACTTGTCCAGAGACGCTGTAAACCTATGGCTCAGCTTTGATCATTCACAGGAAACAACAATCCCTGTGAAACTAAACAGTCTAACACTGAATTCCTGTTGCTACAGTAATGAAGTATCCCTCCAGCCACTACGAGGCATCACTATGTGGTATTTCTTTATTTGGGGTGACTCCAGGTTTGAAGGCTCATTGTTTACCCTGATGAGTCACACTTTATTTGTCATTGTTACCTAAGGAGTAAGTTAATTCTTTGTTAGCCAAAATTTGAACTTTATAGATCTTTTGTCTTTGGGGGTCTTCTCCAATGACCTTTGAAAAGGTTGCAACACGGTTTGGAAATTCCTGAATAAATGATGAAACATTTAACAATTATATTAATCAATGTTATGGTTTAACATGGAGGGAGGCATCGTGGCTCAGTGGATGGCACTATCACCTCTCACTTCCAGGGTTGAGGGTACAAATCCCACCTCCATCTCTGTGTTTATGGAGTTTGCATGTTCTCCTCAAGCTTCACAGGATTCCTCAAGGTAATCTGCTTTCCTCCCACAGCCCAAGGACCTGCATTGTGGCCTAACTGGTGTAGCTAACTTGTCCATAGTGTGTGTGTGACTGTGCCCTGTGATAGGTTGGTGCCCCCCACTCTTAAGCTGCCTGGGATAGGCTCCAACCTTGACTAGGGTTAAGCAGGATGGATGGATGATTTAACAATTAAATGGCTTGTTCTAAAAGCACTCATAATGAGCAAACAGAGAGTTTTGTCATCTATCCCTTGGCATTGGGATTTCCATCACAGGAATGTGGAGAAATGTGGCATCATACTGTTGTTTAGTCAATGAATGGGTTTCTACATAAATACAGTACTTACACAAAATTGATAAATATTGTGAAAATGCCTAGAAAAAGTTATACATACAATAGTTTCTGTGTTTTTGTTTTCTTTATACTTTGGCTTGTATTTTTTTATTGTGTTGTATTTTCCAAAATGGAAGTCCTCCAAGCCACAGGGGGCAGTACTAAAATGATATTTCCTCTCCAATGATCAAATACAATTTCCATACAACGGCTTTTCAGAAAACATGACATATTTTTACACGTACATTTACACCATAGTAATCAGCATTTTTTCCAATATTTATCAGGTTTAAAAACAGCTTACATATGTAGTTTGCATAATGACTATTTTTCTAAATTTGTTAAGGCTTAAAAATTGTTCAAATTTTAATTGTCACACCCACACCAAGCTGGCCTACATCGAACCTACCACGCCCAATTTACTCCCATTCATCATCCCCTGAATATTAACCAGCCGTGCCTTGTTAATTATCCTCTAGCAGCTTCCAGCCGTGCCTTGTTAATTATCCTCTTGTAGCTTCCAGCCGTGCCTTGTTTATCCCATATAAGCCCTGCCATTTAGTTGCCTCCTTGTGAGGTATTGTGTCTTCTAGACCATTACTGAGCATTTTTGAATTGCTAGTAGTCTACCTGTGTATGACCCTAGTTGTTTGACTGCTCGGTTCTGCTCGGTTCTGCTCGGTTCTGCTCGGTTCTGCTCGGTTCTGCTCGGTTCTGCTCTTCTACCTGTGACAATGACTGTTTTCTATGCTCCTCTGGCTTTTGGAAATCTTACTGGTTCTGGTCTTGACCCTGCCCGTTTTGACTCTGATTAAACTGTCTGAGTCTGTGATTGGATCCTACTGTGTTATTAATGTAAAGAGTCAGAAATGTTTGGTACTGTATTTTGTGTGTGTATATATAATTATTTTTGAAATTCAATAAATACATGTAATGCCTTATACAGCATAATGAGGGTTTAAATATCTTACATATATCTAAGGTTAGTAAGTCTTGGTCAACTTAAGTCATTTCCCTAGTTGCTGACTGTTGCTTTAAGAATTGGTCTTTATGTAGGATTTCTCAAATCTGTTGCAATTATATTTACATAATATCTAGGATTTCCAGTGGTCATCTAAAGGACATTCTATGGTGCAACCAAGCTATAATATTACAATGGTAAATTGTCACAAATGCAAGGGCATTTATAATCAATAAGAAATTGCCTTGTAAACGCTTACTATTCTGTAAATAATCATAACAGACCGTTTTGGATAGCTAGGTAGAGGGCAGCAGGTCTACTATGCGAGGTTTCCGTTTTCATCTTCAGGTTCAAACAACAACAGCCCATAATAATTTTTGCATTTGGCACCTTATGTCTTTTTTTTTTTTTTTGAAATTGTACTTACCATGTTTGAAAGTGAGTTTTATTTCTATTATGTAAAAAAATCATTTGAGTTATCCTTTATAATTCATGGTTTTTATGACTGAATGCAAGCCAAAGCTGCTGCAGCAGAAGTGTAATCCATAAAGCATATTCTATGATGGCAGTAGCCATATTCAAATTAATAAAGCCAGCATGTGTTCATTCTAACAAAATATGCTGATACATATCAAGGCAAGAAGCAACAATATTCCCAAGCTTCTATCTACTTGTATTTTTTTTTAAACATTTT
Source organism: Gymnarchus niloticus (assembly GCA_009936485.2). Lineage (NCBI taxonomy): Eukaryota > Metazoa > Chordata > Actinopteri > Osteoglossiformes > Gymnarchidae > Gymnarchus > Gymnarchus niloticus. The sequence continues at coordinate 38,643,035 of JAACJT020000001.1, read as the reverse complement.
TAGGTTGATTTTGCATTATACATTTCTAGATACTATGAATTTAATAGCAATTGTCAGAATTTTTTTTTTTTTTACTCAAACATGAAGCTCTTCATGTTTCATAAAGCACTGTGCCAGTATTAATATAAACTACAAGGTAGATGTTCTTTTTCTGTCTAAACATTTTTATGAGTAAGACATCTCATTTCATTTAGCTTTACTTGTTTGCCAACATTGGCTTGTGGTTAATATCTATAAGGCTTCCCTTTAACTCCGTTTAGAAGTCTCATAGTCTAATTTATAAGGCTCTACCGAATGGGAACTTGTCCTATCAGGAAATTAAAAATGTATTCTGCTATTACAGCAGAAATGGCACATGCCCATGGAAATTTAAATGACAAAGTTTAGAAAAATAATGAGGTTGTAGAACATCTTTGTTGATAATTACATATGTTGATACAGACCAAAAAACACATTTTTTTTCTGATTTTGATTTATCACTGAAGTTAAACTTCCACAACAGCAGACTAATCTGGTTTAGTCAACAGTTAAACCACAATCATAATTAATAATCTTTCATTTTAAAATTTGATTTTAATGTTGTTTGCTTTTCATTTCAGTTTTTATGCCTGATTGAGATTTCTTCATAAAAAAATCAGTTAGCTTCCTTTTGAATCTGCTTAGAAGAAAATGCCTGATATAATAAAGAAATCCAAAACATTTCTTTTGAGTTTATGTTATACATCTCGATGATCCATGATCCTGACCATGGTTAGAAGATGGATGGTTGGATGGATGGATGGATGGACTTAATATTTTTTATGGCAGTACTATTTTTAGATTTAACACAAGCACATTGAATAGAGAAATGAAACCTCATCCCTCTTTCTAACCCTAAAATATTTAATTGATATTGTTCTAAAATACCAAGAACAGAAACAAAAGACGTGTAATATGGGTGTTGCAGCCCTACTCATTTCATGCGATTTACTAGCTAATAACCTATTGCCCCAGAATAGGTAATGAATGGTATCGAGGTCACACAATAAACTGTGGTTTACTGCTTGGGTTTGCTGTGTTAGTCCATTGTAGTGGCTTGAGGCAGACAGCATAAGGATGAGGACACAGAGTTCTGTCTTTAAAGGCTGCAATTCAAATTCTGAGTTTTTCCCTTCTGCAAGTAAATGGCCTGGAATTGCTGCAGGAAAATATCCAATAGTATTCAAGTAAAAACATCAATTTGTGTAACGGCGTCATTTAAGCAGCACGATAATAATTGGCTCTTTGATTTGCGGAGAACAGATCCCCAGGGCTCTCTGAGACTGCAAACACGGACAGTGATGTCACACAAGAAAAAGGACAGCACACAATTTCAACTGAACATGGCCAGAAAATAAAATTGGAAATTTCTTTCTAAAGGGATTACAAAGGTTACACCCCTGCCAGTTGTCTATTATATTGGATTACCTCCTAGAAATTGTTCTGAGAATGAGAACATAAATGTGGTAACGTGCTTTATAGGACTTCGTTTTATTACAACTTTTATTCAGTAGAATTGTGTGATACATAATCCATGATATATACCACCTACTCACTATTGGTTTCTATTTAATGCTTTTTGCTGAATAACAAAGGATATATTTAAAATATCCTTGTGTATCTTTTTAAGGCAAAAGCGCTAAGTTTAAATGTCAGAAGAAGCTAATACATCCTAAATCAAACCAAATACATGATATGAAAGCTACTATTTTTAGAAATAACACAAAAATACGTTTATAAAATTATGAATGTGTTTAAAGGGATTAATTATTCAAAAGCATAAATCAGCCACTGGGGGAATGCTTTGTGTGTTTCTCTGTGCCGGTCCCAAGCTCAGATAAATGGGGAGGGTTACATCAGGAAGGGCATCCAGTGTAAAGTTTTTGCCAAATGAAATATGCGGACAACAAAACAGATTTCCATACCGGATCGGTTCAATTCAAGGAGCCAGAGGAGCCAGAGGCCAGAGGCCTAGGTTAACAATGACCGCCGCCAGCACTGTCAGCCAACAGGGTGCTGGTGGAAATTGGGCTACTGTTATCCAAAGAGGAAGGAGAGGGCGAGAAGGTAGAAGGGAGAAGGCGTGCCCAGAGGCAGGAGGAGAGGAGGAAGGTTAGGAGAGTGGTAAGTAAGGGTAGGAACTTGAATGTTGGTAGCATGACTGGTAAAGGAAGAGAGCTAGCTGATATGATGGAGAGAAGGAAGGTTGATATATCGTGCATGGAAGAAACCAGATGGAAGGGGAGTAAGGCCAGGTGTATCGGAGGCGGGTTCAAAATGTTCTACCATAGTGTGGATGGGAGGAGAAATGGGGTAGGGGTTATCCTGAAGGAACAGTATGCCAAGAGTGTTTTGGAAGTGAAAAGAGTGTCAGACAGAGTGATGAGTATGAAGCTGGAAATTGAAGGTGTGATGATGAATGTTGGTAGCTCATATGCCCTGCAAGTTGGGTGTGAGATGAATGAGAAAGAAAAATTCTGGAGTGAGTTGGATGAAGTGGTGGTGAGTATACCCAAGGGAGAGAGATTGGTGATTGGAGGGGATCTCAATGGGCATGTTGGTGAAGGGAACAAAGGGGATGAGGAGGTGATGGGTACATATGGTGTCAAGGAGAGAAATGCAGAAGGTCAGATGGTAGTGGATTTTGCAAAAAGGATGGACATGGCTGTGGTGAATACGTAGTTTAAGAAGAGGGACGAACACAGGGTGACATATAAGAGTGGAGGAAGCTGCACACAGGTGGATTATATCCTATGCAGGAGGGTCAGTCTGAAGGAGACTGGAGACTGTTAAGTGCTGACAGGGGAAAGTGTAGTTAGGCAGCATAGGATGATGGTCTACAGGATGACTTTGGAGATCAAGAAGAGGAGGAGAGTGAGGGCAGAGCCAATAATCAAATTGTGGAAGTTGGAAAATGATGACTGTAAAGTGAAGTTCAGGGAAGAGTTAAGACAGGCACTGGCTGGCAGTGAAGACTTACCAGATAACTGGGCAGCTACAGCTGAAGTGGTAAGGGAGACAGCTAGAATGGTGCTTGGTGTGACATCTGGTCAGAGGAAGGAAGACAAGGAAACCTGGTGGTGGAACGAGGAAGTACAGGAGAGTATACAGAGGAAGAGGTTGGCAAAAAAGAAGTGGGATAGTTAGAGAGATGAAGAAAGTAGACAAGAGTACAAAGAGATGTAAGGCGAAGAGAGAGGTGGCGAAGTCCAAAGATAAGGCGTATGGTGAGTTGTATGAGAGGCTGGACACTAAGGAGGGAGAAAAGGACCTGTACCGATTAGCTAGGCAGAGGGACCAAGCTGGGAAAGATGTGCAGCAGGCTAGGGTGATAAAGAATAAGGATGGGAATGTACTCACAAGGGAGGAAAGTGTGTTGAGCAGATAGAAAGAATACTTTGAGGGGCTGATGTATGAAGAGAATGAAAGAGAGAGAAGCTGGATGATGTGGGGATAGTGAATTAGTGCAACAAATTAGCAAGGAGGAAGTAAGGACAGCTATGAAGAGGATGAAGAATGGAAAAGCCGTTGGTCCAGATGACATACCTGTTGAAGCATGGAGGTGCTAAGGAGAGATGGCAGTGGAGTTTTTAACCAGATTGTTTAATGCAATCTTGAAATGTGAGAGGATACCTGAGGAGTGGAGAAGTGTACCGGTACCGATTTTTAAGAACAAGGGTGATGTGCAGAACTGTAGTAAATAGAAAGGGATAAAATTGATTAGCCACAGCATGAAGTTATGGGAAAGAGTAGTGGAAGTTAGGTTAAGAAGGGAGGTGATGATTAATGAGCAGCAGTATGGTTTCATGCCGGGAAAGAACACTACAGATGTGATGTTTGCTCTGAGGGTGTTGATGGACAAATATAGAGAAGGTCAAAAGAGTTGAATTGTGTCTTTGTGGACTTAGAGAAAGCATATAATAGGGTACATAGAGAGGAGTTATAGTATTGTATGAGGAAGTCCGAAGTAGCAGAAAAGTATGTAAGAGTGGTACAGGATATCTATGAGGTCAGTGTGACAGTGGTGAGGTCTGCGGTAGGAGTGACGGATGCGTTCAAAGTAGAGGTGGCATTACATCAAGGATCAGCTCTGAGCCCTTTCTTTTTTGCAATGGTGATGGACAGGCTGACAGACGAGATCAGACAGGAGCCCCTGTGGACGATGATGTTTGCAGATGACATTGTGATCTGTAATGAGAGTAGGGAGCAGGTTAAGGAGACCCTAGAGAGGTGGAGGTATGCTCTAGAGAGGAGAGGAATGAAGGTCAGTAGGACTAAAACAGAATACATGTGCGTGAATGAGAGGGAGGACAGCAGAATGGTGAGGATACAAGTAGTAGAGTTGGCGAAGGTGAATGAATTTAAATTCTTGGGGTCAACAGTTCAGAGTAATGGGGAGTGTGGAAAAGAGGTGAAGAAGAGACTGCAGGCAGGGTGGAGTGGGTGGAGAAGAGTGTCAGGAGTGAATTGTGACACACAAGTATCATTAAGAATGAAAGGGAAGGTCTACAAGACGGTAGTGAGACCAGCTATGTTATGTGGGCTGGAGTCAGTGACATTGACGAAAAGACAGGAGGCAGAGCTGGAGGTGGCAGAGTTAAAGATGTTAAAATTTGCATTGGGTGTGACAGAATGGACAGGATTAGGAATTAGTATATTAGACGGTCAGCTCAGGTTGGACGGTTTGGAGACAAAGCCAGAGAGGCGTGATTGCGTTGGTTTGGGCATGTACAGAGGAGGTATATTGGGAGAAGGATGCTGAGGATGGAACTGCCAGGCAAGAGGAAAAGAGGAAGGCCAAAGAGGAGGTTTATGGTTGTGGTGAGAGAGGACATGCAGGTGGTTGGTGTGACAGAGCGAGATGCAGAGGACAGGAGGAGATGGAAACTGTTGGTCTGCTGTGACGACCCCTGACGGGAGCAGCCGAAAGCAAGTGATGAATTATTCAAAAGCATATTTTATATTTTCTTGCTTTTAAATTATGCTAGTCCTTGGAACATAAATTAGCATGGCTACTCTAAGTGCAGATATGTAAGTGGTATACAAAGTAAAACCGCATCATAGTATCCTATGTTTACAAGCAAAAACCCTAGGGATATGATGTGAGGTATTACGATCATGTAATCATCATATAATCTCTTATGCACAGCAAAAACACATATTAAAAAAATATCAGTCATCAGTCAGTGAAGCTGTACAAAGTACAGTTAAAATGCTGTATGTCTGGCAGCAGAATTCACACCTATGCATTGTCGCCAAATAAATGTGGCATTCCTAGGCATCAACTGAAGAGCCCCGCCGTTGACCTCGGTTGGACAGGATGTTCTGAATGTGCTACTTGTGCTGCATCCTGTTTGTTTTTCCTGCTGTCATTCTGCGTGACCGTTATATTGCTCAAGGGGCCGTACAGCTCCGCTCTTCCTTTAAAAATATGTAAACAAAAGAGCACGGTTGTGAAGCCGGTCAGGCACGCATGGAAGCCCCGTCGAGGAGCATCGGATATAAACACGTTTGTGTAAAATACTGAAGAATTATCTAGTATGCTCTTTCTGACACGTTGGTATTCAAAAATGCATGCAATATCAGCGGAGTGCAATTAATGCTAACTGTTTCTCTGCTTTACATTCTCTAGAGATGCTAACCTTGCTAACCTTGGGAACATGGATTGCTTAAACATTATCAAGAAAAAGACATGCTATGGGATAGTCCATTTTGAAATGTTTGTATATTTTTACCTGAATAATGGCTGTAGTTACAAGCAAAACATAAAAATAAGGAATCTAATAGTGGAAGAAACTAAATAATTTATATATCCACAAAGGCAACCTGTTTAATTCCTTAGATACCACCTGTCTGAAACACCAAACACGCTCTATCCCATTTACAGCTGACTATAAACATATCGCAGCCAACGCAAGCTATTTTCCAAAGCAGGTCAACTGTTTACATGGTGTGTAAAACAACACAGACACTTTTTACTTAAGTCTGATTTCGCTCAGTTTTTGTTTTTTAAGTTGGGATATAATGCAGACAATAATGCATCATGTGTCCTCTGATAGGATGTACAAATCCTATGAAAATAGTATGAAAATACATATAGTATTTCCAAGCCCTCACCAATCATATCAACCTGTGTACCACTTATCTTGTAGACTAATGATCCTTTTTGGTTTCCTGCAGCAGCGGTAATATCAAATTATTACTGTATTATTGATAAGGCTTTCAAAGTTTTCCTGTATGAAAATATATTTTCTATAGTAGCCATCAGCCTGCATATTGTTTCCTTAAAATATTTTCTATAGAAGTCTAAAGCTTTTGATTCTTGAGGACTTGAATGTCTAAAAACATAACATTTACACAGTGAGCCTGTTTCCATAGTGCTACACTCAGTGGCCACTTTATTAAGTGCTCTTAGCTGGTACCAGGTAGGCTCCACTTTGACTCAGAATTCCTACAAAGCTACATGAAATGTGTGTTCGGAGAAGTTATTTTGCACACCGCCGTTGGACTCAGCTGTTAATTTTACACTTGTTGCCTTTGCTGGTAGCTTTAGCAATTCTAATCATTCTCTTGTGACGTTTCTCATTAACAAGGTTTCTTTGGCCGCAGAAATGCCATTGACTGGATCTGTTTTATCCCATCTCTGTAAACTCCAGACACTGTATTGTGTAATGATCCCAGGAGGGTGGCTGTATGGAGCATTATTTCAGCAACAATCACACCACATTCAAAACGGTTTAATCATAGTACTTATAATGCTTAGTCAAACAGTATGTGAGCCTCTTGACCCTGTCTGTGCGCTGTATGTGTTCACATGATTCGCTGCTTTTCTGTTTGCATCACCAAGCAGGAGCACCTAAGAAAATGACTATGGAATCTCATTTTTCAAAACATTGCTTCTGTGAGTCTCTCAACCATAGACAGGGTCCTGAAAAGGAATGCAGATTCTAACGAGCAAAAGGTTCCGTTTGAGAGGAACAGCAAGACGTTGAACAAGCTTAGAAACCCGTAGGCACAGGTAAGAATATAGAGATGCTTTTATCTTAGCTATGCCATTCCAAATTGTTCTAATGTGAACTCTTTTTTTGCATTTTACAGAGAATACTTGAGTTGGAGGCCAGTGAGACCCTGGACATTTTTGTGTATGTGGATGAGGCGGGATTTGACCTGAATAAAGTGCCCGGAACATCACAGGTCAGAGGCCCACAGTGGATGTGCCAGGCCAGCGTGGGGGCAACATCATAATGTGTGCTGCTATTGCTGAACATGGGGTAATTCACCATGCTGCAGCCATTGGGCCCTGCAGCACAGACCAGCTCCTTCACTTCTTGGATGGGCTCTACCATGGTCTCATTCCTGAGGATGAAAGGGGGATTGTGAGAGCCAGCATGCCATGTTATTTAGTGATACAGGACAGCACAAGTTTTCACCACTCCAACCATGAGAGGGAATGGTTTGAAACTCAACAATGAATGATAATAGTGTTCCTGCCACCGTATTCACCATTCCTCAACCCAACTGAGGAATTATTTTCTGCTTGGATGTGGAAGGTGTATGATCGCCAGCCCGATAATCGGATTTCCTTACTGGAGGCAATGGATGCTGGCTGTGAGGACAACACACCTGAGGCTTGTCGAGGCTGGCTGCGGCATACAAAAAGATTTTACCCTCTGTGTCTCAGAAGGGAAGACATCAGGTGTGACGTAGAAGCTCTGATGTGGCCTAATAGAGAAGAGAGACAGGATGTGTCTCAGAAGGGAAGACATCAGGTGTGATGTAGAAGCTCTGATGTGGCCTAATAGAGAAGAGAGATGAGATGCCCCTTGAGGTATTTCACATTACAGTTATTTTTAATTGCAAAGTCTGTGAAACATTTCCCACTTTTCTCAAAACTATTAACACTAATTTTCAAAACCACACATGTGGAAATGTGGAATTACTGTATTATCCCATTTTGTAAAAAGGATGTTGTACAGTTACAGTATCCCATCAGTACTTCTGTTTTTGTAGGACTGAGAGATGACCACCTGGTTGAGTCAGGCAGAGGCTGTTTTCAGAGGAGCGTGAGAGGGAGCTTGTGAATATGGTCATCGCCAACAATGTAATCTGCCTTTGAGAGATCCAATGGAGAGTGATTGAACACCAACACATATTTAGAGGGATAAGTGCTGGCAGCATCTCTACAATTGACCACATCCTCTGAAGTAACAAGTTCAGGATGAAACAGGCCTACCGTGTCCCTTTTGAAAGAAATTCTGACAGGGTCAAAGACCAGCGCCAGGAATTTATACGTATATGAGTTTCATATTGTGTGAAGTGTTTAAGACTTCTCCTCTGGCAATGTGTACTCTACTGTGTTTCTACAGAGAATCTTTGAGGTTGAAGGCTGACCTGTTCTTCATGAGCTCATCTTTGATGATGAGGCAGGCTTCAGCCTCACTAAAAGAAGGGGGAGGAACATTACTGGCCATCGGGCTATTGTGAATGTCCCTGGCCAGAGAGGAGGGAATGTCACTATGTGTGGGGCCATCGGCCACCAAGGTGTCCTCCACCGCCATGCCGTTCTTGGTCCCTATACAGTTTTTCTCAGTTGGTGGAGGACAATTCCTGAAACATAGTTCACATTCTCAGAACAGTTAACACATTTCTCAGAACTCCATTGCATGATGCAAAACAATAAATTCATTTTTGATTCCATTCACACAAAAAGCAGATGTGAAAACCATTTTGTCAAGACTATAAATACACATCTCTACATTTAAACACAAAATTCAGTCATTTGAATCTCAATAAGCAAAACACAAGCAATGATTCTCAACAGAAAGGGATCATCCCCAAAATTTGTCACCTAACTACTACATGTCCAGACAATCACAGCTAATTTCTTCATCAACCAATCAGACCTACATCATATATAAGAATGGTCACCAGTTAGTCAGTGTGAGTGAATATAGAGCAAGAAAGAGTGAGAGGAAGGCAAGCAAGAGGACGAGGTGTCCATATGCGTGGTGGTAGAGGTGGGAGACCTAGGCATGCATTTATTTCGAATGAGATCTGTGCAACATTGGTGGACCATGTGATAAACCATAGGCTCACAATGATAGAGGCAGGTTAGAGGGTACAACCCAACCTCAGTAGATCCTCTGTTGCATCAGTCATAAGGACTTACAGGAATGAGTAGAGGTAAGCTATGAATCACATTTTCCTTAGCAATCACTCATGTCACTGTTTTGTCCATCATGAAAGCAGTTACTGTATAGCATGAATGTTGTCTATGCTTTCATCATTAGAGTGGAGTGAAGACCTCCAATGGGTGGGAAAGGAAAACTCTTTACTGGAACACAGGAATGGGCTATTGTTGAGTTGGTGATTGCAAACAATGCTATACGTCTACAGGAAATACAGCCACATGTCATTGAAGACAATGACATATATTGCCCACCAAGCACAGTGTCAACATTTCTATGACTGATCTTGTGCTGCACAAGGATCAACTCAGAATGAAACAGCTGTACAAGGTACCATTTGAAAGAAACACTGAGCAAGTGAAGGAACTGAGGTACCAGTATGTACAGGTTGGTATTCTTCTCAATACTTGCACTGTAATTGTGTTTCTACTTGACGGCGATTTGTGTGATTTGGTCTGTTATCTTTGTTTCTTTTCAGAGAATGATGGAACTTGAAGGCAGTCACTCACCACAGCTGTTTGTTTATGTTGATGAAGCTGGATTCAACTTGGGGAGAGTCAGGAGGAGAGGGAGGAACATTATCGGCCACAGAGCTACAGTGAATGTGCCAGGCTAATGTGGAACAAACATCACCATGTGCACTGCCATCTCCATGAATGGTGTCATTGCACACATACCCTTGATTGGACCGTACAACAGTGAACGCCTCATTTTTAGATGTAAAGTCCGGCAGACTTGTGCTCCAGGAAGAGGCAGATGCAAGACAGCCCAATATTGTCATCATATGGGACAACGTGAGCATCCATCATTCACCCTGTGTCAGGAAGTGATTTGAAGCACACCTTGTGTGTGACCATGGAGTTCTTACCACCATACTCCCCCTTCCTGAATCCAACTGAGGAGTTTTTCTCTTCATGGAGATGGAAGGTGTTTGACCATCAACCATACCAACAGATGTCATTACTTGATCCGATGAATGTTGCTTGTGAGGCAATTACCACAGAAGACTGCCAGGGGTGGATTCATAATAGCAGATGTTTTTTCCCTCAATGCATTGGAAGAGACAGGGTAAGATGTGATGCTGATGAAAATTTGTGGCCTGACCCACAGGAGAGAGTGGATGAATAAATGTTTTGTGTATTTCTTTTTTTTTTTTTTTAATTTATGTAACTTCAACATAGGGTTGCTGATGATGATTATGACGTATCCACTTTTTTTTTCAGAGTTTCATGTCAATGAATAATCATCTTGACAGCACTGAATAAATGTTGGTGTCATTGACGACTTGTCTGTCTTTCTGTGGAAAAGTTGTAAGGAACTTTTGTATTCAGTGTAAGGAATGTAGATCTACTGTAAATGGGATTATGTATAACCAGGTATGACTGTTCATTAGAAGGACAAATAATGAAGATGAAGCTCAAATATTTTGGGCACACAATGAGAAGACAGGAGTCAC
>JAACJT020000001.1:38614889-38632273 GCA_009936485.2 Gymnarchus niloticus | reverse complement strand
TGAGGGAGTTTTTCCTTGCCACTGTCGCCTTTGGCTTACTCTCTGGGGACTGTGGGCCCAGGACTATGTAAAGTGCTCTGTGACCGTGCTTCGTGTTAAAAGCGCTATATAAATAAAATTGAATTGAATTGAATAATCACGTTCACCAGGTAGCACCAGTTATCACTTACTCCAATAGGTGGTCCAGGAATTCCTGGGGGCCCAGGTGGCCCAGGAGGGCCAGGAAGTCCTGTGGCATTGAAGACATGGGAGGAACAGCCAAACATAAAGAAATGACACAATCTTGTTGTGATAGATCCAGTCAACTGTTCTGGTGAAGTAACAGTAATTGGGGCCCTCCTTTACCCTTTATTACAAGTATTATAGACAAGTATTATAGATATTTGTTGTTATATAATATACAGTATGCGTATGTTTGTGTGTGAATAAGTGACTCTCGCCTAAGTGAATGGCTCACCATGTGTAGGCCTGTAGGCCCCAGGCAATGATGGGGACCCTGGTGGTCCAGGGGGACCGGGAGGCCCAGGGTATCCAGGCCGCCCATTATAACCAATCCCAGGGGCACCTGGTGGACCCTGAGGACCGGGGGACCCTCTGATAGAGTCTCCTTTTGGACCCTGTCAAACAGTGAAAACAACAGGAACTTTAGGTCCTGATCCTAAACTGAAACTTCTTTGCATGTGATCTTCTAATCCCGCAGTCCTTACCGGTGGCCCAGGGTTTCCAGGAGGTCCTGGTGGCCCTTGAACCCCACCATAGTGCCCTCCATGACCAGGCTCTCCCTTCTCCCCCTTGGGGCCTGCATCTCCTTTATCTCCTTTCAGATTGTGCTGCATAGTCAGTCACACATTAGTGCACCAGAAGGTCACTCTAATCTTAACCCCATCCACAAACTGATAGTTTACCTGAATCATTTGATAGTCAGCACCTGGGGATGCAGGGGAAAAAAGCCTTTGTCATCCTTTAACACAACCGTAGGCATGTGGATGAAGAGTGTCAGGCTGGCAATACAACGAGATTACAGCACACCACAACCATCACACTAGTCTGGATGAGGCAAGTCTGTCATATCTGCTTCATGTAAATATAAGCCATACTGTACTATAAAACATATACGTTTACATTTGGCGCAGAGCCACACCAGAGAATGCTCAAGGTTTACCTGGCATCCCAGGAACACCTGGAGGTCCGCGGTCTCCTTTTTCCCCTTTTAGCTCTACTAAAGGGGAATAAAACACATTTACACATTACTGTGTTTACAAATAAACAGGGGCTTACATGTTATTGTGTTTATAAACAAAACAGGTGTTTATGCATTACTGTCAGAATAAATAAAACAGGTGTTTACATGTTACAGTGTTTATAAATAGGTTTATACATAACTATAAATGCAATATGGGTTTAAACATTACTGTTTATAAATGAAACATGGGTTTACACATTAGTGTGTGTATAAATAAAATGTGCTTACATGCTACTATGTATATAAATAAAATATATTTACACGTTACTGTCAGCAAAAATAAAACGGGTTTACGTGTTACTGTGTTTATGAATGAAACATGAGTGTACATGTTACTGTGTGTATAAATAAAACATAGACTTACATCTTACTGTGTTTATGAATGAAACATGAGTGTACATGTTACTGTGTGTATAAATAAAACATAGACTTATGTGTTACTGTGTTGGCACCTTTGAAAGTTACATAGCCAAAGTTGAAGGAAAGGAAAGCTGAAGTGATATCTGGGCAGATTTATGAGTACCTCTAATAGAAATGCAGTGCTTTGTCAGTCTTTTTAATGCATTACATAAACAGAAATACAGTCCCGTGAAAAAGTATTTGCCCCCTTCCTGAGTTCCTCTATTTTTAACATTTAATTGTTTCTAATCTCCAAACAAATTTAGTATAAGACAAAAGACCACCTGAGTAAACACAATACACAGTTGCTAAGTGATCTTGTGATTTATTGAACAAAAACTCCCCAAAACCTATACCACTCATGCGAAAAAATAATTGCCCCCTAAGCTTAATACTTGGTTTGGCCACCTTTAGCAGCAACAACTACAACCAAACGCTTCTGATAAACAGGAGATCAGTCTGTTGCATCGCTGTGGAGAAATTTTGGCCTACTCTTCTCTGAAAAATTGTATTAATTCAGTCATATTGGAGGGTTTTCGACTATGAACTGCCCTTTTCAGGTCCTGACAACATCTCAATGGGGTTCAGGTCAGGATTTTCACTAGGCCACTCTAAAATTTTAACTATTTTTTTTTCAGCCATTCAGAAGTGGACTTGCTCTTATGCTTTGGATCGTTGTCCTGCTGCATAAGCCAATTAGGCTTAAGCTTCAGATCACAGACTGATAACTGGACATTCTCCTTTAGTACTTTTTGGTAGAGAGCTGAATTCATCCTTCCCTCAATTATTGCAAGTCATCCGGGCCCTGAAGCAGCAAAGCATCCCCACACCATCACAATACCTCCACCATGTTCGGCTGTGGGCATGATGTCCCTATTGTGGAAAGCTGTATTATCTTTACGCCAGATGTAATGGGACCCAGGTCTTCCAAAAAGTTCCACTTTTAACTCATTAGTCCATAGAAAATTATCCCAAAAGTTTTGGGGGTAATCCAGGTGTTTTTTTGGCAAATATCAGATGAGCCTTTATGTTCCTCTTGCTTAGCAGTGGTTTTTGCCTTGCCACTCTCCCTATGTACCATTTTTGCCCAATGTCTTTCTGATGGTGGAATCATGAACACTGACATTAACTGAGCTAAGAGAGGCCTGCAGCTCCTTACATGTTCTTCAGGGGTCTTCTGTGACTTCTCGAGTGAGTTTTCTATGCGCTCTTGGAGTAATATTCCTAGGCCTGCCAGTGGTTCGCTGGAGTCCCAGATTTTGAGAGATTGATTTGTAACCATTTCCTGACTGATATTTCAACAACTTTCTTTCTCAGATCTTCTAAACTTCCTTTAATCGAGGCATAGTGTGCTATTTGTTGAGGTTTTTAGGGAACTTCACATTGCTGGAAAGGCTGTATTTAAGTGATGTCCAGATTCAAATGGGCTGGCAACAATCAATCTTGGGCATGACTCATCTAATTGAAACCTTTTATCAGTTAAATTTGGTTCATTGTCTGACTAAGGGGCAATTACTTTTTTCACACGTGTGATATAGGTTTTCTGGAGTTTTTGTTCTTCAGTAAATCACAAGATCACTTGACAACTGTGTATTGTGTTTACTCAGGTTGTTTTTTGTATTATACTAAATTTTAGAGATCAGAAACAATTAAATGTTGTTAATAAACAAAAATAGAGGAATTCAGGAAGGGGACCAATACTTTTTCACAGCACTGTATAAGAGGATTACGTACTGTACCTTGCCGTTCTGGATGAGGTCGTGAGGTACCATCATACTGGTGTAACAGATAGGTATCAAATTAGTGAAAGCCTGCTGAGTTTACAGATTCCTTGTATCTTTAAAATACAAATCTGCTAAACTACCGCTAAATGAAATACACTGAGACTAATACAAAAACATCTGATCTCTAAATTTGTACATTAACATGTGCTATTACATAAAATTATGGTCAGCTATTACTGTTGTAATGGGAACAAACATTAAGAATTTGGGCATGTATCAGTCCAAGTACTTCAGCATATTTCCAGTATGAACACAGTAACAAAGGAGGCATTAACCAATCCCCATAAAATGAAGTACTACAGTACTCACAATGAACCTTCCTGGGGACAGCAGGGGTCCAGGTGGCCCGGGAGGTCCAGGGGGGCCAGGTGGTCCAGGAAGACCCTTAAAGGAGACATTAACTCTTTTTTTTATACAACAGAGACACTTTATTCATCCGTGTGGAGAAATTTTGTGTACCTCATCTCGCTCTCCATGAGAGAGAGAGGTGAGAATCACAGGATTTGCAACAATGACCTTCTGGACATGGTTACAGATCCCTAATCCACTGAACTACACTGCACCTCAAGATGAATAACCATAACAACAATATTAGTAACAATATCAATTAATTATCCATTGTTTACCAATAATTGATAACCCAAGTCACCATGTTAAAAACTTCATCTTTGCATCATTATCAGTCAGTTGAGGCTTTAAATAAAGGAGTTTGCCCATTTATTCTGCAGGTAACATGGTGAAGGTAACATAGGAAGGTTCCTCATGGAGCTCATTCCAGCAATCATCACCCGTCCAAGTCATTCAGCCCATTTCGTTAATGAAAGCGTCCCTCACGAATGCCACACTTACAGGGTAATCATATCTGGCACTGATGGCCGATTCTCCCTTTTCACCTTTTGAGCCATTCAACCCTGGACGACCCTGGAATCCACAGCAGGATTAGAGGAAGGCATGATAAGGAGCACAACTCATCTCAGATAATTCAAAGACGGCACCAAGACACTCACTGGGCGGCCTGGCATTCCAAGTTCGCCCTTGGAGCCTCGAGGTCCCTAAGAAAGAGTAATTAACATCCATAGCAATACATGCAGCTTACAACCCTGCAGCATCAGCCATGTGTACAGCTAGACATATACACATTCTCTTCTGTTACTGCTATACATCTGTGTCATCATGTCTGGCCTTTATATGACACATGCATGGAGGGCCATGCAGCCTTCATTCTCAGGTGCATTTCCTGCAGAGTGACCAACTGGTCTGCCATGTGAATCATTATAGCCATTTTGGACACCATTTGCAATCACTCATCAGATGATGGTTCAATCAAACTAAGTGCCTATGTGCCTAAGTACATATCATAGTGTGTGAAGCATTTCTTACAGGAGGTCCAATCGGTCCCGTAGGTCCTGGAGGTCCCGGGTCACCCTGCAGGAGGAGAAGATCTCTGTGAGATATGGGACTAAACAACACAAGCGATGAGTGAAACCAAAGCAATCAGTCACCTTCTGTCCCATTATTCTTTCCAAGTTGATCATTTTGCCATCTGGTCCAACAATCAGCCCAGGATCGCCCTTCTCTCCCTGGGTAGTGGGAGAATTGAGCATCCACTTACTCCAGCTGTTTAGCATAAAATGAATGGCCATATTCTCTTTGTCACAATGACAAGATTCTTCAGAAAAGAAGAAAGGTCAAGTAACTACAGTGCATTGTGGTAGGTTGGTGCTACTGTGGTCTACACAATGCTCAATGCTCAGCATGTCTCCTTAGGCTGCAGCATCTCCAACCTTAACAGAGGTTCCTGGAGGTCCAGGTTCTCCTTGGTTCCCCTTAGGTCCCACCGGTCCCTGCCAAAGAACAATCCAAGTGTTACTAGACCCTTTAGATGCCTCATTGACAGATTAACAACAGGCACAGGAGAAAAACCCTTACTCTGATAAAGCTCTAATGCTGTGCATTTCTGAATTTTTCTAATAACCCACTCTTCTTTTGCAAACACTTACAGGGAATCCTGCCAGACCAGGAATGCCAGGTTCACCCTGAAAAATAAGAGATTAAAAATTAGAACGATGTCATTTGTAAGCATAACAATATGTATCACTACATATCAGGTAAAGCAGCAGAAAAAGCCAGAGGTAGAATGAATTCAAGCACTGGCTCCAGCTTGTGGTAAACAACAGTGGATGCTTTAAATTAATTTTTAATGCTGTCACATTCATTGAAGAGCTGAAACATCTCTTTGCTGTGTTACTCTAATTCAAACACTACTTATAGAAGGACCTTTTACATGCTCCTAAGCCAAGGTTACTAAAGTCTGTTTTTTTGCAGCACAGTGATCAGTATGTCCACCCAATAGATGGTCACTGGGTAATGAAACTGAGCCTAAAAATGCTTGTTAAATATCAGCTATAAAGGGAGATGATGTCTTTGCAATTGACCATTTCTGTATGAAGTTCTGCCTGTGATTTCAGATGCTGTGCGTGTGTTTGTGTGTGAGGTTGTTTTCATTGGCAGCTGTTAGCAGATGGTGTCACCAGTGCGTGCTTGTTCAGGGATGCTACTACACAAACATTGCCAAGCCAACGTTGAGCTGATCATAACTGTGTTTAGGCAGAGTAGTCTTTGTTGACAGTCTGTGGATGAGAGCAGCATGCAGACTGTACTGGTGTAACATTGCAGTGCTGAGCCATGGTGGACGATGCTCTTCAGCTACTTAGTAAAACTGGTCTTTATGTGGGCCTACAACCAGAAAGAGAAGGGACCCTGTACGGCGTTCCATGCTTCTGGGGAAGTGGAGAGCACTTGGGTCGGTGCCCTTACATTTCCTGAGGCCTGATATATTATCTGCCCTGGGGGGCCGGGGGGACCAGGTGGCCCTTGGATGCCTCTACCATCTTGACCCGGTGCCCCCTACAGACAGGAACATGTTGTTCATATCAAGAAAAACAGTGAATGACCCTTGTGAAGATAACGGAGTATTAAACCAACATGAGATGGAGACTGGTGAGGTTTATACACACTCACTTTTTCTCCCTTGTCCCCTCTTGCACCCTTTAGGCCCTGTGGATGAAAAATTTTATTTCAATATGGTACAAGAGCTTCTCATATGATACACTTTAAGCAGAGGTGCAAGCAAGCTGTCTATGTAGAAGCCTTCTCTTGGTTCTTTAACTGTGAAAAACCTTATCTATGCAGAATTTCATAAGGAAACGTATCAATGTTACAACAATATGCCCCATTATTAATTAATTAGTAATAATACATAATAAATCAACCAATTATATCAGAGTAGTATATAAGAATGGATGTTCAACTGGTCGGGGACAGGCATCGCACCCTTGAATTAGCTATGGTCTCTCAAGGCAGTTGAGCAGAACTTTTCAATAGGCATCAGAACTCACTGGAGGTCCAGGAAATCCATCCAATCCCGGTCGGCCATTCTTTCCAGGGAGACCTTCACCCCCCTTCATCCCTGGGAGACCTGGGCTGCCCTGTGGAAAGATGGAGATCCTGTTCCATCGTGTTACATGTGCTATTGAGAAATTTGCCATCATAGGAAATCTGTGACATTTATAGGAAGTCACGACTGTGGGAAACTCCCACACGGTGGTTCTCACCGGTACACCTGGATCTCCAGGAGGGCCCTGAAAGAAAATATGAGAAGTGTAAGAATCCACATGCAAGGACAATGTGGCTTAGTGGACCTGTCTGTGGCAGGGGGTACCCACCCTCTGACCTGGCAGGCCTCTCACACCTAAATCCCAGTGAGGCCATCTCATACCAGAACCTTCCACGGTGTCCTAGACATGGGGAAGGGCATTAGTGACAGTAATATAGTATGGTGGGATCTCCATGCAGACAGCTATGGTGGTGAGAAGAGAACCTGAGCACAGATGAATCCAATATCTCAGCACCCTTTCAAACATTCCTTCTTACACACTTTCTCCTCGCTTTGGCTCTAAGCATAGCTGCTTATATCACTCCTGAAGAAGTAAAAGTTGTCAATCCTAAAAAAACCCCGCAATGCTTCAAAAGGCCTGCTCCTTAAGCACTACCTACCAATAATACTTGTGTGAAGAGTCATCCAGCACAATGCTAATCATACTTACAACGGTGTGATCTGCTCCAGGGGGTCCTGGTGGGCCAGGAGGTCCCCTGGGTCCAGGAAGTCCAGCCAGTCCATCTTTTCCTGGTGGACCTGGCATACCTGATGGACCCTGAGAACCCTGTGAGAAAAGGGAGAAATGGCAACATTTCTGTGCAGCATATACAGACACTGAAAGTGGTGTTCACATGTTAGTTTTCATTAGATTACATGTAAACACTCTACACCAAACACGGAACAGGTCTAAAGGCAAGGCAGAGAATCTTACGAAAATCACGTATTTCAGCTCTTTGTTCACATTCCAGATTCAAAATATTTTTCTCTGATCTGGAGTGACCTGCTTGATCATTGTGGTTTTGTAGTTAAGAGCTCAGTCCAACGTACTAATACCCTGCACTCACCAAGGCCTCCAAGTGGAAATCCCCTCTCCCCACTCAATTCTCACCTTCTGTCCCACTGCACCAGGCAGACCTTGGTCTCCAGCATCTCCCTGCAGGAGGAGGAAGGGAAGTTTGACATAACTTAAGAAACCTCTGCAATATGCGGTTGTCTAGGTCTTTTGAAGGGCTATAGGGACTGTGGGGACTGATCTTACCCTAAAAAGAAAAAAACATTATTACCTTCTCTCCTCTGGGCCCTGGTGCTCCTGGCTGACCATCTGCACCAGGGGGACCCTTAAACAAACAAACAAACAAAAAAGCTTTGGTTAGAAGAGACCAAAGAGCCACACACTCAGACATTCACATAATTAATGCCCGTTCATCAACTCATACAGCACCCACCTGCAAACCAGGGGTGCCATTCTTTCCTGGGGGCCCAGGGGACCCATGTAGCTGAACAGGAGCAGGGGGTCCTGGGGGCCCTGGCGGACCAGGGGGGCCTGGCAGACCCTGGAAATCGAGCCCAAAAATGGATTTGTTTTCAGCGGGATTACACTCCTGAGTCACAGACACATGTGATATGGGTCCAGTCAAGCCTTAGCATAAAGTGCAATAAAAACAGTCTGCTTCCTGTCATAGTATCGGTTCTACCATGCAGTACGTATACTTACACGCAAACTCTCGAGATCAGGCAGTCCAGAGCCATCCATATCCACAAACGTCTTAAAAAAAGAGTAACACACTTCAGCAATACACACTGTCACATGACCAGACAAACTTTCAATAAAACTATAGAAAGCCATGTCTTACATCTCTGTCTACTGCCAGCGCAGATTTAAGATATGCTATTGCTAATGCTACAGTCATCGAACAGGCATGGAAACATTGCTAATTTAATGCAGCTTAGCCCCACCCTCACTGCAGGGACTGAGCCGCTGGTTTTCTCACCAATTTGTCATACAGAAGCTGTCCTGGAGGTCCAGGGAGCCCTGGTGGTCCTCTGGGCCCAGGCTGACCCTCTCCAGGTTCTCCCTATGAAGGTAGGTACATGTCCTTAAGATCTTAGATAAGGTGCTTATGATCAGCGAGCACCATAGTAGATGCTGCCTTGGGCTCTGCTGGCTACTGCACGGCATTATGGAACCCACCCAAAGCCAAAAATCATCACAAACATAAATAAGTTTCATCACCTTTTGACCTTTGACACCTGGTGAGCCTGGATTACCAGGGAAGCCTTGACGTCCCACAGCACCCTGGCGGGAGAGCATATGAAATAAATTAAGTCCCTCTCTGTGTCACATGACTCAACCATAAAAGAAGCAATTCTGATTGGTTTCCCAACACCCGAATGTTATTGCAAAACATAACAATATATACTCACTGTACTGCCATTTTTCCCAGGATTACCCTATGAACAAGGAGAAAAATATTTAAGTTTGAAGTTAATTGCCATATACAACCAGTAGATGTGCTGGTACACATACCAGTACAGAGGAATTCTTACTTACAGAAAGGTCTGTCATACACTGACAACAAAAACTGCAAACTAGACAATAGACAGTGTATCAATAACAAACATAGAGTACACTTTGAAGTATAAGCTTAAAGATTCCTGATCTACTGTTAATCCAAATACTGACCACGTTTATTTATCATATGCACAGTTTGAAAGAATAAACTTATGAAATCAGGTCATGAATGTCCAAATACTCCAGCACCACTTGCCTGAGAGTTACTTGTAACTGCCAGTATTCAATTCCCGTGAGGCTGCAACCAAGAACTTATAGGGCCAGTTTCACAATTCTCTAGCAGTACCACAGACCTGTTATTCCTGTAGGCAAACTGCAGGGGATCTAGAGACTTTGTGAGTACTGAATTAATGTATATCATAACCAGTTTACTCACAGTGGAGGTCAGCGCCAAGGGACGATAGTCATTCATGCAGGTCACTTCCTTTAGGGAATTGGGGTACTGATCTATTTTATTAGCCACAGCACTACTTTATTGTAAATACAGACAACCATAGTGCGATGCTAATTCCCTCAGGTGGGTCTTTTCCAGGATGTGGGTAAAATCTGACGGACATCACATACAGCTTGTGTCAGGACTCTCGTGCTGAAGATGCCAGCATACTGACTTTGAATTGTATGACATCCCAGAGTCAAGACAAAGAGTCTGAACAGCCCCGGTGGGCATGTTCTCATCAAAATCAAATATAACCTGTCAGAGACGCCAAGATAAGTGTGGGGGATGGGCAGCTCCATCCCTATGACCCTTGACCTCAGAGTAACCATACTCACTGGCCGTCCATCGGCTCCTGGAGGCCCAGCCAGACCTGGGGGACCAGGTGGTCCTGGTGGACCCCTCAGTCCAGGTTGAACAGCAGAGTCATCCCCACGTGGGCCAGGGGGTCCTGGAGGGCCTGGTGGCCCTGGGGGCCCAGGGTCACCCTTTGTACCTTTGGGAAAGTGAACCTGATCAATAATTACCTCGCCAAAGTAATACTTTGCTATCACTTTTACCAGGATAGAAATACAATTCAATTAATTACAACAGTAATAAGTACTTAATAGAAGTACTCTGAAGTACTAACATATAGTGGCATGCTGTTTATACAAAGGGATCCATAATGACCAGAATGACATTACATAATTCTCTAGTTCACTGCCGCTCTTTGACTTTCCTTTTTCTTAACTAATTATCCCTTTACACAAACCCACCATTCAACCTGCAGGATTCTACTCTTTAATTAATGCTCCTTTGATTAATGTAAATTGACGGAAAGACTAAAGCACTGCTGGATAAAATGTATTAGTGATGTTATATTAGCGTTTACAAAAAATTATAGTCCCATACACAATATCTGATTACTGGACTGCAACCGGCAAGACCACGCTGTCCCCCAGACGGATACAAGACTTGTCCTTTTATATCTACTGTTCTACTTGGATTCATTAATTTGTCCTGCCTGGTGCTGGCCTGAGAAGGACAGGCTTCCCCTTTGAGTCTGACTCCTCCCAAGGTTTCTTCCTCTTGAGGGAGTTTTTCCTTGCCACTGTCGCCTTTGGCTTACTCTCTGGGGACTCTGGGCCCGGGACTATGTAAAGCGCTTTGTGACTGCGCTTCGTGTTAAAAGCGCTATATAAATAAAATTGAATTGCGTTGAATTGAATCTCCACTAGGGGGAGCTAAAGGCCAACAACTGAAATTAAATATTTACTTCCCATTTACACCATTTCACTTAGTACATTGTAAAGTGTGTTTTGTATATCCCTTCATGATTTCAGCAGTAACCAGATATTGTGGTAGTACAAATGTAGAGCCTAACCTCGCTCTTTGAGGTACTCTTCTTCCAGCTGATGTGTCGGCGTCAGTGGTGGCTGCTGAATGGGACGCAAGGATGGAGGAGTTGTCTAGATACAAGTTGAGGACAAAGACAGAATAAGAAGTTGAACTCAGACCACCCATCTGGCCTAATGTAACAATGCCCCCCCACATTCCACAAAGTTCTCCAGTCACACGAAAAACCAGCTTTTTCAGACAGCCTCTACCCTAGTATTCACAGAGCCAACTGTTGAGTTACTCCTAGCAGAGGAACTCTTCCTGAACCATTGAACTGGTATCATATCCTGTCTTGCTGTGAGTTGAATTGCATGCTACAAACAATGATACCTGCCACTGGGATCACTGTAAAGCAAAAGTCAATAACACCTAGGCCATCCTACATGACGCGAGGGAACAAAGGGCTGTAAGATCAGCCATTTTAGTCACTCGCTCCATCTTCTGTGAGTCACATAACAGTGTCTGTTAGCAGGACAAATATGAGCTGTCGTTTATTCCAAGCTTTCAGCCACACACTAAGTGCACCTCTTCCAAGTACACTGTCAATGCAGAAGACTGCATCAACACTATCTGTATTTAGTAAAGCCAGAGGTTTCACAGAAAATCCATCAATCCTCGATGTGGCATCTCCCTAGAAGTAAAGTATACTACAGAACAGAGCTTGCTCTACACTGAGGTAGTACCGTTTCCATCTGTTCTGAGGTCCCATCGCCACTTCCAGATTCACCAGAGGCCTGTAGCACAAGAGAAAAATGTTGGCCTTAAGCAAGTAGACTAAGCTAGATGCAGGACAGTTGGCCAAGGTTAGTAAGTCACCATGTCCGAATCATCCTCATCTTCACAGTATCGCTGGGCTGCCTGCGGGTTTCCCACGAGCCTCAAGTCCTCGATCATACCCTGAAACCACACCATTTACAACCATTGGTACAGCAAGATCTCCCACTCCATCGACCATTCGTACTGAGAGAACCCCCCACTCCAGCCACACAAAACATGATGCTTTTCATTGTTTGCACCCCTTTTGCAACAGAAGTGAGATGTTCATGTGTTAATCTAATATCAAATTAAAGGGCTTCAAACATGTATCCTTCACACATCATAAAGTGTTAACTGATAAGTGAAGCTCAGCAAAGATCAGAGACATTTCCAAGACTTCCCAGCTACAATGCGTCAAGTTCTGCTCAGGACCCAGATTCCCGGAGTCACCTCCTGCTGTTCCCAAAGGCACAAAAAAAATGCAGAACAAAATAATCTTTCAACCCCTCTAATAAATTCCACCCCATATCAGACTCTGCCATGATTGTTTTCAGGAATTTCAGCGCTACAGTATTTTCTCTATCTATCAGTGCCAAATTCACAGTCCTGGTCCCCTAGGACAGTCAATGGGCCTTTCTGTGGTGGCTTAATGTGGTCTTTGTGTTCCCCCCAAGCCGCCCAGGGTCGCATGCACATACTGCTCAACCCGCTGTTGCTCTCAATGCCCATCCATCCTGCCATCCCAGTATTGGCATAAGACACGCACCACAAAGTTGTCAGGGTCTGCCACCCCAGCGCTGCCCACAAACACACTTGCGCTAGGCTCCAGATGTAGGCCACCAGGGGCCCTCTTCAGGCTTGTCGAGAGGGGCTCTGGGTCACAGTTGATGTAAAGAGCAGCCTTGTCTGCCACCACAGCAAGTGCCAGACGGGTCCAGCTGTTAGTCACCGAAGGCAGGAGGAAGCTGGCGGCCAGGTGGGAGGTGTTCGAACCCGGCATTGTGTAGAAGAATTGGAGCTGGCGAGTGCCCATCTGCACAGCAGTCAGCTTGACGGCCACCAGCATGAGGTGCTGTGCAGAATCGGTTATGGAGAAGACCACACCGGCCTTGGGAGATGTGGGCCGCAGGTGGAAAAGTAAAGAGAAGTCATGGTAGAAGGTGCCAGGCAGGTGAGAGCGTGCCAGCTGGCCCAGGGGCACCCCTGAGCCAAACACATAGCTTGGTCTGTCATCGGGGCCAGACACCCATGTGACCTGGGGCAGGGCCCTCATGAGCTGTAGCAGGGTCACGCCAGTATCACCTGTGGGCGCAGAGAGAGTGGAAGGTCAGGGTGATGGCATGGCAACACTGGGATATCAAGGTGAGAGGAGAAACCTGAACAGGAACCACTGCTGTGCCTAGAATATAAGAGGTCCTCAAAATGCAATTAAACTGTCAGAATTAAACTTTTACTGTGTACATGCACATGTATCTACAGGTATCATATATGCATATATAGATATCTCAGTGTAAATACACATTAATATAGGTATCTTACAGTGTATATAAACACCAATATCTACTAGTATCTTACAGTATATGTACATGTATCTTCAGGTATTAGTAACTCAACAGATTAAATGTTTGAATGACAGTGACAGTTTTTGGTCCACGGCAATGTTTAGATACTTAGACCAAGCTTCATAGATCCTTAGCTCTATACACTACTATGAAAAGTAACAAGGACGCCAAGTTTTTGCTGTAAGATGCTGATGATTTAAAAAAAATAACAGGCAAAACATTCACCCATTCTCAAGCTCCCCCAGGAAACCCCAAATATGGAGAGCAGGGGCACAATTAACATGGCCCTGATCCTCAACGCTAAAATAGACGACCATAGTTAACTGCACAAACCACTAGAGAAAACAGAGGAAGTCACAAATCTGGACCCCAACTCAATTCGCCTGGAAGATCGAGCACTTGGGAGTATGGCTCACGCACATCTCACTCATCCTTGGTATCCCAAATGATGGGCCGTCAGCTTTTACAAACTAGGCGTGGTTAACTGGCATAATGATAAATACTTTCGAATTTGATGGGGTGCTGCTTGTCAGATAACACTGTCAGCCTTTGACTTACCTTTCTCAGACTGTCGTTCTCAGCATAACTCTGCTCGCGCGCTTTGACTGGCCACTGTACCAAGACCTCCAGCCAAAGCCAGTGAAGGCGCAGCCAGTTCAGAATTGGCATATCTTGTACAGCACATTCCTTAATTAATGTTTCTTAACTAACATTCAATTCAATTTTATTTATATAGCGCTTTTAACACGGAGCGCGGTCACAAAGCGCTTTACATAGTCCTGGGCCCACAGTCCCCAGAGAGTAAGCCAAAGGGACAGTGGGAAGGAAAAACTTCCTCAGGAGGAAGAAACCTTGGGAGGAACCAGACATGTAACCTGAAAATCATCCAGAAACAAAAACACAGCATGTCTGTGATCAATTATAGCCTATGGTGAGTAAAACATAATGACTTCTCAGCAGATTCTGGCATTTGTGTCAAATTCTGGATTTCACTCAATACCCAATCATCTACAGGGATTTCCTACATTATCCACATTCAGCTGCATGCCCTCCTCCAGCTGGCAGAGGGTTACAGTATTCAGTAACCGATCTCCATGTGAATCAAGGCTGAACTGAAGTCATGGGTATTTTGCAGGCTGTATTTTAGCAGCCTTCCACGCTCTAATGGCATTCAGCTGTGGCGTGGTCATCTGGCCCCTTCATGCCCACTGCCAGATGTACGTGCAATTCCTTAGCAACCCGAGTGAGATAGAGAGTCTGTTTCTAATGGTTAGCTGGGGAAAGAAACAGTTAATTTGAAGACAGCATCAAACTCCTGGCACAGCTGTTCCATCATCCATGGGAAAAAAGGAACATCTGGAGAAATTCAGATGTGCACTGTGGACATGAGGTCCCCATGGTGATCCTCCCTCTCTCACCAACCAAAAGCCATCTTCACAACCATATGACAAATCTCAACAGGAGCTTACTGAATGTCCATTGGACACATTAAGGCTGATGTCCGGATCCCGGAGCTGACCCTCAGCATCGTTTGTATAAACAGCAAAATATTTTAGCAGTGAGAATGACATTGAGTCCACCTTGAGAAAACTCCTGCCTTGAGAAATTCTAGGAGGAAACATACTATATGCCTTTGTTAGCCTACTCTGTGGCCTTGCTGCATTTTGGAAGCATTTTAGCCATCGAATCCCCCTCCAATTTTCCTTTGATGCTATACAGTTTTTAGGAGTCTGCATTTTGATCAGCAATGCTATTGTTAATGTACACAGCTCAGGGTTTTTCCACTAATGTGCATCCATGGGGTGGTTAGATAAACATCATAGGGCAGTGGTTCACACACTGCAGAGACAGATATACTCTAAGATCAGCATTCATGAAACGTACACTTGCAATTACTGTCCCAGCGAAATTGGGGCTCATCCTTTCTGATGGCATTGCTATTGCTCCAGGTCACACTGTGACTCCCACTTTACTGGTCTGCCAGGTGCTACAATGGAACACCGAGAATCAACTGGGCACCAGCACCAAAGCTGTTTCCTCCAACTCACTGCTTATTCAGTGTTTACTGAAACCACTGAACCAGGCTTGCAAGGAGTCAAACACTAAAATGAGCACACAGCTGGTTAGATTAGTACAAAAGTGGAAGGCCTTGTGTGGCATAAAGGAGCAGGAAGTGACACCAGAAACTGTAGCTAAACATAGCTGCTCCATGGCTCAGGGCATATTAACAAAACTTCAATGTAAGGAAAGAGCAGACGGCAGTCATGGAGCAACGGATGAAGGCTAAATACTGATGACGTTTGCTTACGGACAG
Source organism: Gymnarchus niloticus (assembly GCA_009936485.2). Classification (NCBI taxonomy): domain Eukaryota; kingdom Metazoa; phylum Chordata; class Actinopteri; order Osteoglossiformes; family Gymnarchidae; genus Gymnarchus; species Gymnarchus niloticus. The sequence continues at coordinate 38,616,391 of JAACJT020000001.1, read as the reverse complement.
ACAAAGAACTTTCTTGTCTCATTCATTGCTACTTTTAAGATTATATACCACATGAATGCTGTCTGAGAGATCAGTCTGTGGATAAATAGGTCATGATCCAACAGAATGCTACCCCAACGCCATCTTGATAGTTGTATTCAAAAGGACAAGCTTTTCAGCCACTCGCAAAGTCCATTCCTAAAAACTAAAACTGTAGACACAAACAGATTTTTAACTGTCAGCAATATTTAGAGACTGTTAATAAGGGCAGTGGAAAATTCTCAGGTCAATATTTAACAGATAATCAGTGACAATGCTGAAACTGGAAGGTCTGATCCAGTGACACAGCATCCAGAAGAACAGCTAATGTAAGAGGCTTTGTGCTATAACATGAGAATGTCTCTCTCTTTCTCTCTCTCTCTCACACACACACACACACACACACACACTGTTAGTGGCCTTAAACTAGTCTTAATGCTGAATAAGTAAGATATATATATATATCATACTGATTTTGTATGTCAGAGCATATTGAAGGAATTCAGGCAATCAATTAAGATGGCAGGTCACACTGGCCCAGGAATTTGCTGTGATATCCTCTATGGGAGTAATATTGCTACTCAAACAACAGCAAGTACCATGGCGGCTATGAGCTGCAGGCTAAAGCACAGGGGAAACAGGACTTTTGGCCGTTTTTTATTTACCCGTATGATTCCATATAGCTGGAGTGTCAGGCTTGCCCACAGCAGTCTGAGAGACATTTTTAATATCCAAGCCCAGCTCCACCACCTGTTTCTTAGCATGAATGGTTTCATTCACCTCCACGGGTCCTGAAGAACCACTGGGGGTGACTGTGCTTTGCTGCTCCTCTGGCAGAGAGAACTCAGATCCAAACTCAGAAGCTGTGTCAGGCAATGCCCCTCCAGTGGGCACAGGTCCTACACCCTGCATGAATGACAGGTCACTCAGGTCAAGTCCTTCTGCCGTGGTCCATGGTAGTCTGGTAATGATTTCTTGTCTGACAGTAGAAACTGTGACCTGGTCAGTTAGGTCTCCATCTCCTTCCCCTTTAACAGTGATGGTTGTGCTCTGATCAGTCTCTGGTTGCAGAGTTACTGCAGCAGTTGTGACCAGGTTGGTCATGTTTCCATCTCCATCAACTTCAGTAGTGATGGTTGTGCTCTGATCAGTCACTGGTTGCTGAGTTACCATGGCAGTTGTGACCAGGTCAGTCAGGTTTCCATCTCCTTCCCCTTTAACAGTGATGGCTATACTCTGATCAGTCTCTGGTTGCCGAGTTACCGCAGTGGTTGTTACCAGGTCAGTCAGGGTTCCAACTCCTTCCCCTTTAACAGTAACGGCTGTCCTCTGATCAGTCTCTGGTTGCCGAGTTTCCACAGCAGTTGTGACCAGGTTAGTCATGTTTCCATCTCCATCAACTTCAGCAGTGATGGTTGTGCTCTGATCAGTCACTGGTTGCTGAGTTACCATGGCAGTTGTGACCAGGTCAGTCAGGTTTCCAT
>JAACJT020000001.1:38588473-38608677 GCA_009936485.2 Gymnarchus niloticus | reverse complement strand
CATTCAGTGTTGCTAGATAACCATATATTTATTTGATTATACTGTGGCATCGCGCAGCCGACCCCTCAGACCCCTCCCTTGACCATGCCACAGACATGCTGATAAAGTGGGCATTTCCCACAACATCGATGGCATGCGGTGACTCACTGAAAGGCCTGCGTGTTCGTGTGGAGAAACACAAAGAACATCCACAGTTACATTTGCCAAGAACACACAACACGAGAGTCAGCAACAGAAGACAGGGCAGTTCCTAGATCAAGCAAGCTATTGTGTAGAGCCTGCAGTCCTGTGGAGTTTGATGCTGCTGTCTAACTCAGATGGTATGCTAACCCCTTAAGTAGAGATCTGTTTTCTCCACACTGGTCTTCATTATTACAGCACAAGCCAAAAAAAAACCTTCTGTAAGGGAAAGCTTGTGGAAACCAAGTCAAACTATATACTCAGTGACTGGTAAGTTAGGGCACATGTTTAACTGGTGTACATACTGCATGTATACATCCATGACTGGAAATGTCTGCCTTCTGATATGCTTGTGTTCCCACCTATAACATGATTCTCACAGGACAGATATCACTAAGCCAGCCTCATCTCACTTTGTTGAATCTCACTTTATTTCACTACTGAGCTGAAGCTTTCAGTCAGAACCACTTTGTTATTGTACTTCAACAGCTCTGGTTAATTAACTGCAATGACAAGTAATGGACAGTTAACAAAACCATTTTTTATTTCTGTATTGTAACCTGTTGACTTCTTTTAATCTCTTATCATTTTACTTATTTTATTCTATTAGTTTCAATCTCTCATTTTATTTCTAATTACGTTTTGTTTAGCTTGGATTTCTCTATGTTTAGGTATTTCATGTACTTTTTTGCTGTACTGTCACTTGTAGAGATGTTTGCTGTCTACTCTTAATCTATTAATCTCATAGGTAAAGCATTTTGAAACCATAGGAAATTGGAAGCTCTGTGATGGGTGACAGCTCTGCCCTTTGTGCATCTAAACTGTGCTAAGTGGCCTTGCCTGTGCTGCACAGTGAAAGCCTGGTTTTTACAGGAAAAGCCAGACAAGCAGAGCTAACAGACCGGCCTAGACAGGCTCCACAAACAGATTCTGTGGGAGCCCAGTCCATTACTGTTAACGAAGACACTCCCTCGTAAAGGGCAGGATAGAGCAGGTAGGCGGAATGGGAATATCAGCCCCTAAATTACCCCGAGGCACCTTTGGGCAGCTGGCTTTATGGGTGGTCATTAACAAACTGGACTTCTGACCAAAATCAGTGTAAGACAACCGGGCTCCTGCCTCCATGTTTTAATGAAAGCAGTGTTTAGACTAGAATAATATTTACTAACAACTTCCCTTGCTGTACTTACACACACCACCCATGTAGCAATCAGTCTAGGCAAATTTTCCAAACAAGAAAGTAACATTACCTAGATCATTAAAATGCATGTACGAAGTGCAAATACTTTCATTGAAAGTGTCCATTTGGGAGTATTTCAATGGTTAAGTCATTGGGTAAATTAAAATCCTCCAGATGGTGAATCGTGTCATCCTCTCATGCCTATAGTAACAGGATAGGCTCTGCCCTGTTACCTGGGCAGCTTCATTAAAACCCTCATAAGACCATGCTGGGGATACACCAGGTATCACTCAGTAAGCTGAATTCAGAGAGATGATCAATGGCTGGACAGCAGACAAATGTCTCCAGAGGATGGGGGGGATAGGCATCTCCTAAAGAGCAATAAGGCTTCCTGTAGAGGGTGAACATCTCAGCCACTCCCTTCAACCTGCTTCCCTTTATTCCTTGCTGGAATCAGTGGCACATTGAGAAGTCAGACCCTTCTATCAGTTTTAATGAGATCCACAAAGACCTGTATGTCCTCCTCACGATCCCAGAATGGCTCATCAGAGAACCAAACCACACACACCGACACAGACACACACAGAAACGGATGTGCACACACACACAGCACAGCCTGCATGTTGGGCAATGCCAGGCAGGGGAGAACCGTAACCACTGTGACCAACAGGTATCAAGGTTCTCAAGATGACTCCTCACTCATCATGTCCCACCAGAGACACTGACACAGGTGAACATACACCTTCCAGCAGCACTGTCAGTTACAGAGATACAGAGTAATCAAACATCACCCTAAATTTCCACCTGGGGGGTTTGAAAGGGCCATTCATTGAAGGGTGAGACTGGCCCACAGTCACCCCACCAAGCAGAGCTGCCTCTCTGGCTGTTTCTGCCTGGCCATCCCACATGGCTTGGGGACCTCCACACAGATGCCATGTCCTCCAACAGTAGCAGTAACATACTCCACAGCTCCACATAGCCAAGGGAATACAAGCATGTTAAACAGGCAGAAACCACCCCAAAGAACACAGCTATGGTACATGTATAAAGACACAGCAAATGAACTCATTCAGAGAGGTTTCATCAGAAAACAGACATCAGGTGGATGTCATTTTCCTCACTATGAGGAAACCTAGATGGACAGCAGATTGTGTGCGCTTTACAGTGAAAGATGATACATCTGACAGTGAGGAACCCAAACAGGGTGCCAGTGATCCCCTAAACACCCATTTAAACACTTAACAGCAATCTGGAGCTGACTGTATCTAGTGCTGCCTTGAATGAATGTGGCATGTCTCTCTGCTAAACTGGCTCACTCCATGCCTCCTCATGGAGTGGCTCTTGAGTACAAAGAAGTTCCTTTTGTTCTGAGCTGCAGCAGTCCATGAATATATATCATTGTATTTTAAAAGACTGTTCACCTAAACTGATAACCTGGCTAATACACACTGCAACATTCAAAATATGCAGCCTCCACAACCAGATAAAAGGTTGAAAGATGTTTCTAAAATTTCCGGAGCTGCAGTCAAAGAAAAAGTGGGGTGGAGGGTGAATTCTCAACCCATGCTTTCAACAGTCTTATGACCAAGTGAGCAACATCACCGTTCATTGTTTTACACCTCAAATACATATTATGAGGGAAATCATTAGTTATATATTTATTAAAAAAAAAAAAAAAAAAATTTCCTTGAACACAAATAAATTTATTAAATCATTCACAATCAAATGTAATTGCTGCTGGAGAGTGAAACATGAAACGGGACAGATAGTACGACCAAAGTCAATAGTTTAATTTAAATTTGTGCAGTTTGCGCCTTGTTCTTTATCTTATCCCCTCTAGGGACTTCCACTTAAAACAAGTTGTTTAAAAAGACATTTATATTGGAAATAGACCTACGCCAAAATGAACAGACAGGAGATAAAACCAAATGGCACCAAGTATTATATATGTATATGGGTGGTTTAACATGAAAACGAGAGCTTAGCATGAATCAAAGAACTTTACTTGATATATTCGTTCCTTCATTTGTGACGACCTCCCAAAAATCTTTAACATGCAACGAACGACGTTGCACAATATGACATACAAGTGTTTTCAGTGGAAAAACCTTCGGTTGTTTAATATACATTCTGAATATATTTTTATGCTTGTGCATGGATGCTGTCACGCAAAAGTGTGTATGAAATCTCTACGAAACGCCTGTTATAATAGAGAAATTCTAAGCGTAGTTAAACCAAAACGGAAAAAAATCAAGCACGCCAATAATTTACAGAAACTCCTGCAACACGGTGAAACTGGAATTATCTATTCGACGGGATACCGAAAATGCCCTCCTTAGGTATATTATTCCACCAAAATGTCTTACATGACTTTTGAGAAAGTAAAACATGTTGCAGATCCGTAAGCTTTCACACATTATCACTAACGTCATACAGACTTCTTATAAAATATTAACTATTCTCTTATATTACTTAATTAAACGGTAGGTTGTCTCAGGTGTTATTTACCACCTACTTACCTGCCCATTGCGATTTTGCCGGGGTCATTATAACCAAGAAAAAGTAAAAAAACCGAAATTCCGTCCACAACGAACACCTGTTAAAAAAAATAACGTAATCATTTACAATTCACATGCAGTCATTTTTTATTTGATTTTTAGATGACATATATTTTTAAAATTATATCACTTATATTTCGTACATTTCATTTAGCAAACCAGAGCCGAGTCACATAGTAAGAGATTAACTGAGATGATAAATAAATGTGGATCCTCCTTTCCAGGTCTAATCCCAGCAGATGAGCTGAGGACTGACTATGAACCTCAAACTGGAGCCAGACTAACGTGGGCGTCCTCCAGCTCCTAAAGCTGAATTTATATTGGCTCTTTTACAAAGTGCGCAAGTGACCGGTCGCTCGGGTTTGCAGTTGGGGTTTTTTTATATAAGTAAAGACGTCACATATTCATCACAGCTCATTTGGGCTGAGAGCTGACAGAATTGCCAGCTTTAAAGGTGTACATACAGGTGAGCTACTGTACTGTACTGAAGGATTATGTGTGTATCTAGTCCACATGGATTCTAGGGAGGGTCTTACAGGCATTAAAGATGAAGAGACTGTAGTGTTAGAGCTCCACAACTCCTTTCTACATTGCTCAGACATCACCAAAGGATACAACCACGGTCCATCTTGGAAGTTTTTGGTGACGCATCCTGTCCATGCACGCAGATCCTCAAATGCCTCATTCAGATTGGGCGGTGTATGATAACAAGCGAATTATCACAAAGCACGTTTTAGAAAAAATGCAGGAACAGGCAGCGGGTTTCAAATATTTTCAAAAATAGAAATGTGCCGTCATAATCTGAAATCGACTCCTGACTAACGCCATCTATTTGTTCGTTCTGGTACTACATGGATCCCATCAAACCGTTTCTTCATGTCCGTCATTCTGGTCCAACGCAATACTTGTTATCGACTGCATCTTATCGCTAGGTACTACGCCATATGCTGCTCATCTTAAATTTTTTATTTTGTCGAATACTGTTCTAAGTAGATGTGTTTCATGTCATATAGGTTATAGCCAACTGATCCTTTCAGGGCATGTTCATTTTTTCCTCAGTATTCTAGCTTAAGTGGTTGAATTGTCTGAGGAAAACTCAGCCAAGGCCCTTAGTGGCTGATGTCCCAGAGGTTTTAGGTAATAACTGACTCCAGACAGCAGTGAGATGACTTTCCATACACCATCTACTTAGCTGCTTACATCTTGGCATCTGTGGTTCATTGGCAGAATTGTTCCAATGATTTGTGGGAGGCCCATAGTTATATACCTCACTAATGTGCCTGGGAATAAATGTTAATAGTACTTTTCATAGTGGTAATCTGGCTTACTTGACCACAGTAAACTGTTAGAAGATTAGTGGATTACCATAATGTGGTCTAACACTCTGGTGGCACTTAACATATTAAAATAATGTAACAGAATAATTCAAATGTTCCACGAGAATAGTGTTTCACATCCATTTTTGGTAATAATCTAATTGGGATCCTGTGAAAGGCCGGTCACACCAAGGGGACATACCAGAGACCACACTGGAGACACATCCACATCAAGGGTAACATCAGTGGCTAGACATGGTGGAAACACCAGGAGGCCACACGAGGAAGCCATTCTGGGCCACATGAGAAACCATAATGCAGGAAACAAACTAGTGAATACACTTTGCACTCACTAAGGCCACTGAGTCACCAAGTTACAAACTGAAGGTGATCTTATCAATCAAAAAGTTTTGCTAATGAAAAAGGCAGCAGATCCAGATGGACAGAAATGTTGACACCTCACACATGTAATTCTGCCACCTGTAAGACATCCCGGGAACATGTTTAACCCCTCAGTTGTACATGTCCCCAATGTGTGGTCACCCACTCAGTCCCCATTGTGTTGGAACACATTTAAACACGAGCCCATCTGCTGCTTTCCAGTGCAGCCCTGGTCAACAACCAGGGTGTTGATTGACACACTTATTCATGCTTTTTCACACTTCTTCCTGGTGTTTGAGAACCACCATCCTGTCACGATTCACTGAGAATCACCCAAAAATTGCCCAGAAGTCAAAAGGTAACAAATGTAAACGTCCATTTACAAGTGAAAGAAGGTCTGTCAGGCTGGAGAGCCAGGGGGTGGTGTATGACTGAAGACCTTGTTTAACAGGCTGTGAGGTAGGTGGTGTTAGATTGGAGGCTTCATTTATCTGGCTTTTGGGAGGTTGCTGATAGTTGTTTCCATTTAACTAAAACACTGATTGTTAAATGAGTAATATGACCAGGACAGTGGCTTCAGAATGGGGTAGGGTCAGATGACAGAGAGATGGCCCTTAGACAGCTGAGGGCTGTCTGATCTGTGACCCCTGTACTACGCAGTTGGACTAACAGCCGCAGTCACACAGAACCTGGACCTCTCTGGAGCTGTCATACTGTTGGACCTTCAAGCGAGGTGTCCCCACACTGCAGACAGATGAATAGGTAAAAATCTACAGTGATAAATACAGCTTTAAGATGCATGCTGTTAGTCTGCGTGTGATTGGTGCAACTCCAGAAAGGTGATGGCAGAGATAAGCCAGATCTCCAGGGACCTGGAGCCCCGTTTGAGAGGGTGGCATGGCACAGCTGGGCAGTAGAACTCTCTGGAAAGCATGGACAAGTAGAGGGATTTGTGAACACTACTCACACCGACCTATAGCACGTTTGGATGCTGCCAACTTTTCCTCATTATCACCAAATGACCAAAGCTGTGGTATTTGTCTTTAATCCGGTTTACTACCATAAATAACCGCATGACAGCAGCGGTGTCTCTGTTTGGCCAGGCAGATGAGAACATGCAAACAAGAGCAGAAGCAGTGAGCACGCTCGAAAGAATTCCTTATCATCATTAGAGAGGGGGGAATGTGGAGCTCAGAGAGATGGGGGTTACGTAGGCTACTGTTAACATCCACTGCGGGGTCTGGAGTGAACTCAGCAATTCGCCCCAACTCAGTCATGTCATCTATCTTTGGCGAGCTAACGGAAAGGCCAGGCTTATCGTCGCCCAGACACTCGAGGCTGGCAGTATTTTTAGCCAGCGGCAGCAGCTGCGAAAGCATTTAGCGGGTCCTCCCCAGACAATGACAGTTAAGGGGTCAGGGACTGAAGTCTACAGAGACTGCTCATCACACACAGAGCTGAGGCGTCAGCACAATAAAGTGAGATTTCAGGGGCCGAGAAGATGAATGGATATATCGCTAGGAAAAGAAAAGCAAATCCTTTAAAATTATTTTAAAGGGTTATAAACCAAGCAATATTCAGCAGAAGAGGATATTTATGGGAATTTTCAGTTGAGACACTGGAAAGTCTTTGGACAACTTTGGAGAGAGAGCCAAAAAGCTGACGGTTGTGAATGGTAACCTGTGAACAAAGAAAACAGGTAGGTGATGCAAAGCTACAGGTCACAGCCTTCCTAGGGTCAGGGGTCATTCTCATTAAATCTGAGCAGCTGAATCGGTTTGTATCACTGTGTGCTGGTCTTCTTTAGGGACAGAAGACAGACACAGTTGGGAGAATTCTGGGACATGTTTTTTCCACTGCCACCATTCTCTAGAGTAGTGTAATCCTCATGCTGTTTAACATGTGTGTATGTAGATGAGCAGGAGAATGTTCTGGGTTTTGTAGTGCCTAATGAATTAAGACACATTGAAAATCAAAGAGGGTAATGTAATACCAGGGATCATTTGAGTCCATAATCTGTAAGACACCAGGAATATCCAGAGTGTAAGAGTGTGAGTTCAGTGTGACTGGACACTGTGAGGCTAAATGGAGAAATTGCATCATGAATGCCATGCGAAAGCTCGTGGGACGGACGGATACCACAGGGAGATTGAGTTCCCCAGAGAGATAGCATTCTGTCAGCCAGTAAACGGGGCCTCCATGGACGGCCTCCCAGGAAAACATCCTCATCAGAGAAACCTTCCACTCCAAGTCAGGCAACACCATAGCAATTCTGCAAGTCTAAGCACAGTGTGAAAAACAGGCAACTTTAGTCAAAAACAGCTCAAAGTATTTAAAACCAACAAAAATTAAATAAGCTGAGAAAAGGAGATGTGAGACCAGGGTATTAACCTGCTAGAAATGGTGTTTCGATGACCCGGCACTGATCAAGCTAGTAGCAAAGGGCCTGTACCTGGGAGGTCCCTGAATACAGCACCAAACAGTTTGGGTCACAAGCTGTGGGGCTTTGCACATGTCTGACACACACCAGCCTGCTGGGTTTTATTTAGGACACTATAATAAACGCTGAAGTACAGCAGCAGGTGTGGCTACAGCTCGTATTGGCTGGAATTCTTTGGCTCCTCCCACTCCACACCTCCCATGACAGCATTCAGTTACTCTGTATAGTGAAAATTACATTGCTTGTACTCTGTCTCCTTCTGTACCATTATAACATTTTCACAGCTAAAATACAGCTTTGAGATCCATAGGCTAAGCTTTCAGTACGTTAACTATGACATCGACTGGTCCTGGCTGTAAAGTGGAGGCTCTCAGAAAGGATTTTGCCATCTCTATTCCCTCCTTTTTCTGCCCCACAACAGGCGTGCAGTGAAAGCATTCAACACCCAAGTAAAGATGTGTCAGTTGCATGTTTTTCATTTGTCCTACTTTTTGTAAAAATGTGTCTCAACAAGAGGCAGAGGAGCATAACTATAGAAGATGATCAGCCATATTCTGAATCCTTCAATAACCATTCTGTCCCATTATTCTAAGTTAAAGGTGTGTGATGGACAGAATGAGGGCTATCAGCACAGAGGATGTGGCCAAACCATGTGTGAATAACTGTTTCTGTATTTGTCTCCCCAGGCAAGCAGATAGAGGAAGGTAAATTTGAAAGCAGAATTGATGGACGTATTTTTGGGTGCTCCCCGCATCCGGGCGTATCCGCGTCCAGTGACAGTGTGCCATGGCTCTGATGCCACCTTGATGTGCCAAATCACTGGAGACCCCCGTCCAGAGGTGGTCTGGGAGAGGAATGGTGAGCGGCTCCCTGTGGGCGGACGCTACTGTCCCACTGAGGATGGTGATGTTTACAGCCTCATAATCTCTGCAGCAATGCCAGAGGATGCTGGTCAGTACGTGTGCAAGATCAAGAACAGCATTGGAGAGGCTTATGCAGCTGCCACCCTGAAGGTGGAAGGAGTTCTGGAAAACAAGGACACCATCCTAAAAGAAGGGGGCAAGATGGAGGGGATGAAGTCAAGCAAAGAGAATGGTGACACCATCCAAAAGGTAGAGGGTGAGATAGACAGTGTGCGGTCAGTCAGGGAGAATGTTATCAGCACCCAGAAGGTAGATAGTAAGATGGAGGGGATGCGGTCAGCCAGGGAGAATAGTGACACTACCCAGAAGGTAGCAAGTAAGATGGAGGGGATGCGGTCAGTCAGGGAGAATGTTATCAGCACCCAGAAGGTAGATAGTAAGATGGAGGGGATGCGGTCAGCCAGGGAGAATAGTGACACTACCCAGAAGGTAGCAAGTAAGATGGAGGGGATGCGGTCAGTCAGGGAGAATGTTATCAGCACCCAGAAGGTAGATAGTAAGATGGAGGGGATGCGGTCAGCCACGGAGAATAGTGACACTACCCAGAAGGTAGCAAGTAAGATGGAGGGGATGCGGTCAGTCAGGGAGAATGTTATCAGTACCCAGAAATTAGAGAGTAAGATGGAGGGGATGCGGTCAGCCACGGAGAATGTTATAACCACCCAGAAGGTAGAGAGTAAGATGGAGGGAATGCAGTCAGTCAGGGAGAATGGTAATATCACCCATAATGTGGAGGATATAGTGAAAGACGGGAATCTACTGGGCAAGGACCAGAATAGAATACTGACCATGAACAACAAGGACACAAACTTAGAAGCCGAGGAGAGGGAATCACCCATGGTTCTCAATGGCTACACCCCCCTGAAGGTGAAGGGTAAGATGGAAAACAGAAACTCAGTGGACACCTCAAAAGTGGAGACATCAGAGAGCAAGGCAGTTGAGGTTCAGGCCACCTATACCCTCCCAAATGTGAAGGAAGAGGTGAAATGTGTACCCCGCGTCCTCATCCGACCACTCTCCGCCCGTGTGCGCCTCGGCGATGATACAACGCTGTCCTGCAAGCTGTGTGGCCACCCCTTCCCTGAGGTCACCTGGGAGAAGGATGGCCGGCAGCTTGACGAGATCTTCGAGAGTGCGCACTACAGTGTGGGCCAGCAGGATGGCGGCTGGGTCCAGCTGACCATCTTTGGGGTGCGTGGTCCCGATGGAGGTGTATATACTTGCCGGGCCCAGAATGCATGTGGGAAGGTGTTGGCAAGTGCTATGCTGCTGGTGGATAGGCCCGACCCAGAGGAAGGCACTGTCCAGAATGGCTACAGTAGTGGCCGACGAGAGAGTCGCACACGGTACAGTGCCCTCCTGCTGATGGAAGACCCTCCGCTCAACCCCAGCAAAATCAAAAAGTTTTCCGTGATGGAGGGCAAGCATGCCAAATTCCGTTGCTATGTAACGGGGAAGCCCAAACCAGACATTGTGTGGAGGAAGGACGGATGGCCCATTGCACCTGGGCGGCGCCACCTGTTGTATGAGGACCGCGAGGGCTACTTCACCCTCAAAGTGCTCTACTGCAAGCAACAGGACAACGGGACATATGTGTGTGCTGCATCCAACATGGCCGGGCACACTTTGAGTGCCGTGCACCTCTCTGTCAAAGGTACGATGGGCTTGTTTTACAGCAGATGGAGAACTCCCATGAAATCTCATTGTATTTGCAGGGCAATTCCCTTCCTTCGCTTGCACAAACTTTGGTTGTTTACACATGAGATCTCGTGGTTTTTATAGTGGTTTTCTATTGTGATCTTGCTATTTTGAGTGAGGTTAGTCTGACATCTATGGACAGAGGAAGTGAAGGCTTAAGCTAGCCAAGCTCATTTATGATATCCACATCTATACGGCAGGTCATGGCGAGAAATGGCCTTGGAGTAAAAGACCTAAAATCATGCAAAACCTTTGTTCACGCCCATCTGTTGGTAGGGTACACAATTTCTTTTTGAGTCTTTTCAGGTATACTATTGTTTGTCTCAGATGATGTGCTCAACGGTGTTTCGACTTTGGCTTGTTTGGACATCTTCTTATGAATACCCCCAGCTTAAGCCATGGTGGCTTTTAGCACATATGTGAGGGTACGAACTGATTGAACGATGCTCATGTACAATGCTTTGTCTACACTGATTTAACCCCCAGTCTTTGCTCCTTTACCTCCCTGGTCTCCCACTAGAGCCACGCGTGCGGTTCCGGCAGCCCCTACGCGACATGGAGGTGTGTGAGCGAGACCTTGCCATGCTGGAGTGCGAGGTGGCTGAGGAGGCCGCACCTGTTACTTGGTACCTGGAGGACCGGAAGCTGCAGGCTGGAGCCAAGTATGGCATGGAGGAGTGGGGGAGGCACAGACGGCTCACCATCCGTGATGTGGGTGCCGATGACGATGGTGTCTACTTATGTGAGACTGTAGATGGCGGAAGGAGCATCGCGGAACTGGCTGTCACAGGTGACAGAACTTACATTGAATGTTAGAGTTAGTGTTGCATATGCATTTAAACAGAGTCGTCAAGCAACCAAATTGGTTATATGTGCTGCTAGGCTGAGTTTTCAAAGAACATAGCCAAGAGGCCTCACCATGTACTTCATTTTTCAAAGACACATCCTCTTTTTTCTCAACATCTGGATCTCACAGGCACCATCATTCGCAGACTCCCACGTCGGCTGGATGTCTTGGAGGGTGAAAATGCTGCTTTCTGTGTGGAGGTGGTTGAGGACGATATGGACGTCAGGTGGCACAAGGATGGCCTGCAGCTGAGGGACAGCCACCGCATTATCATCAAGTCCTTTGGTAAAACTCACATCCTGGTGTTTGTCAACGCTGTGCCCCAGGACTCCGGAGTGGTGACATTCACTGTGGGTCACTCCAAGACTACAGCCAAGCTAAGGGTAAAAGGTGAAGATGTCTGTCTCTCTCATACACCTGCCTTGCTTCTCATTTCTTACCCAGTGACTGTTTTACATACCAGACGCTTTCCTATTTCATGAGTGCTCTTTTCATTCTCTGCTTCCAGCTGCCAGACATGCCCCCCCCAGCTGCCCCTCAGGCACCTGGATTGGCCTGGACTGTGCCAACATAGCTCGGCTGTCCTGGGTCCCAGCACAGGACGTGTCCACGAGCACCCCCTCAGAGTATATAGTGGAAAGGCAGGAAGTGGGTTCCCAGGAGTGGGTGCAGTGTCTGAGCACAGACTGTGCCACCTCAGTGGAGATCCCTGGGGATGAGGTGCCGCATGAAGCAGACTATCGGTTCCGCATCTGCAGCATAAACAAGTATGGCAGGAGCAGCCATGTAGAGTTCCCAGGCACAGCCCACTTGGGTAAGAAAAATGGACCCCTTAATGGAGCTTATTGATTACAGTACCATACTTAGAGAAAATGGACCCACGTAAGACTTTACAAAATTATTTGGTCCTGCAGCCTATGAAAGGTTCCTCATTACAGCTGCTAGTTTGATGTACAGATGCTCCCTCAGTTGTACGTTTCTGTGTCTCAGTCCCAGCGCTCAAGGTGGAAGAACCCTTGCAAGATGTCCTGGTGCGCAGGGGCCAGAAGGCCTGCTTTAACATCCAACTCTCTACCTCTGCCACTGGGTCTTGGTTCTGGAATGGCACCAAGGTTGAAGACAATGGTCGATTCTCCACACAACAGTCTGGCAAGAGCCACTCCCTGCTTGTCCAAGGGGTGGATCTCAATGATGATGGAGCAAAGGTGACCTTTGCTGCTGCTGGTATCAAAGATGCCGCCTTCCTTCGACTGCGAGGTATGCTGTGTATGTCTGGCTGTGATGTTGATTTTCCACTAGTTGTTGAGACAAGCTGTCACATTCTATCTGTCCATTTCCCGAACCTCTTCTCCAGGTGAGCATTGTGCTCCTAGAAAGTACCATCCAACACCATCCAGAACAGACATGCATTCAAATACAATAACACAGTGGAGAGTGTGGAGGAAATAGACAGACATCCAATGTTGAGAAGTGAGGGGCTCAGATGCTGGGACAAAATACTTACCAGTGTTAAAATATACTCCTCCAGTAGGTTGATGTGCAGTACAGATTATTTAACCACCAGAGCACATGCAAGATGGTCTCCTTGTTTGTGCAGCTCCTGCAACATTCACACCTCTCCTGGAGATGGACTCAAGCAAACATGTGGAGCCTGGGCAGCCAATCGTACTGTACTGTGAACTGTCGGAACCTACAGTCCCAGTCTGCTGGTACAAGGATGGAGTGGCAATAAATACCAAAGATGGTCTTCTCATCCAATCAGTAGGCAACATGCGGAGGATCATCATTGAGTCGGCTAACTTCTCACACTCTGGGGTGTACAGCTGCGATGCTGGAGATGATGTCATCAAGTTCACTGTTGAGGTCGAAGGTGAGCTTTATGTAGTCCCACACAGGGGTGCATGTGGTGTACAGTTTGGTTGTTGTCAATACTTTCTGGCTTTGGTTTTTTGGCACTGCTACCCCAGCACAGTCTCATCCACTTAATCCATCAAAGACTGTGATTGAAATTCAGTAGAAATATAATCATTCCCACATGTCATGCTCTGCTTATTATTTCTCTTTGTGTAACTCTGAACCCAAGCTCCAATGCCAAGATTTGTAGAAGTTCCCGAGATTAAGAGACACTCATCCGTTGAAGTTGGTGGCCCAATTGTGCTGCAGTGTGCAATAACTGACCCTAGTGAGCAGGTCTGCTGGTACAAGGATGGAGTCAAGCTCTTCCCACAGAGTGGACTCGACTTTCAATCACAGGACACTATGAGGACACTTATTGTCCAATCAGCAGACCTCTCTCATTCTGGAATTTACAGTTGTAGTCTGGGTGAAGATGTCATAACATTCAGTGTTGACATTCAAGGTGAATTTCACTTCTGGCTTTTTAAAAATATGAATATTTGTAACATCTGGCTGCTGAAGTCCTGAATACCATCTTGTCCCCAGAACCACCTGTGACATTCAAGGATATCCCTGAAGAGGACCTTCACAGAAGGATCATCGAGCTAGACCCTCTGGAACTGTCTTGTGAAGTGTCCAGACCAAATGCAGAGGTGAGGTGGTATAAGGATGGAGTGGAAAAGTGCCAGGGAGATGACAACATCACCATCCAGGCCAGTGGCTCCACCAGGAGGCTTATCATCCATTCGACCCTGGTGTCAGACTCTGGGACATACGTATGCTGCTCAGGAAACAAGGAAGTTCTCTTCTGGGTGCATGTGCGAGGTTTGTAAAGCACACACAGAGGAATGTGTTACTGTAGGGCAACACGATGAGCTACCTTAAAAATGTATTACTGTTATGTTTTCAACCTGTCATCCCACAGAGCCTCCTGTGATGATTGTCCATCCCAAGGAGCATGTCCATCTGGACCTGCATGTGTCAGAGGAGGCAGTCCTGAGCTGTGAGTTGTCTCGCTCCAGTGGTGTCGTGTGCTGGTACAAAGATGGCCAGAAGCTGCAGGAGGGCAACAGAGTCAGACTGCAGAGTGCAGGACCATACAGGTCGCTGATCATCAGTCATGGTGCTGTCGAAGACTCGGGGGAGTACATTTGTGACACGACTGATGACTCAGCATTCTTTCTGCTCAGCATCACAGGTTTGGGGCATTTTCCAGCATTTTTCTTGCCCAAAAGCATCACTTATTTTTTTAAATTAACACTTTGTGAAGCCATTGTACCTCTCTGAATCTATTGTTTCCAGCTAATTAAAGTCTTACTTTTGTAGATCCCGTCTCATACATTTCTGTTTCTTATTTTTTTTTTCCAGAAGCCCCTGTGTGTATCATCTCTCCCAGTCAATCACATGTGGAGTTACGCCAGCTGACCTCTGAGCCGGTGATTCTGAGCTGTGAGATCTCCAAGGCAGAGGCAGAGGTGCGCTGGTTCCGCAATGGGCTCCAGGTGGAAGACACAGACAGCATCTTCCTGGAGGCTGACGGTGTCCACAGAAGACTCATTATAGCAGCAGCAACCACCCAGGATTCAGCTGATTATGTGTGTGAGGCCAGAGGAGGCTCCGTGACCTTCACTGTCATTGTTGCTGGTAAGTGATCTCTGATAGCTTCTCTATTCAAATAACAGAACTGAGTCTTGTCTGTGACAGAGAAAGTTTCCCTAGAAAGTTTTCGGGTGCATAGCACATGTTCTCATCAAACAATGAGCATGTAAGAGTGTACCTGGAGGTTCAAGGCGCTTTCCATGTCCTTCAGAAGAATAAACATAGCAATGCTTCAGATTTGATTTCAGCAGTTAAAGCCATTCATACTTCACTTTTCCGTTCTCTGTCATGGTGCACACACAGTGCATTGACATAGATTTTGTTATCGGGGTGTCTGTGTTGACTTTGTACATTCAGCCCATATTTCGTATCTATCGGACATTTTGCACATCATCTACACATGTACAAAGAATAGATTAGTGCACTGTTGGGAATTTCCAAAACAATTGTCGAGGTAGCAGTAGAAGAAAAGAGTATTCATCATAAGCAGCTGTGTGAAGAAGTGCAAAAGAACCCACAAACTTACAATTCTCTCTCAAGAAAACAGAACAAAAGCAAAAGCAAATCGTTATTGATCACTGTTGTTTGCTTCTGCTTTTACTTAAGCTTCAGTTTGATCTACTAAAGCTTCATTCAGAATGCAAGGACAACATGTGCTCTCTGCTGGTCTGGTGGAATATCATTGCGGCCAACAATGAATGTACACATGTGGTCTAATTTCAGGATTCCTGCAGATTTATCTGTTCATTTATCTCCTCAGAAACCCCAGAGAGGTTTGTCTGTATCAGAGAGACAGCCCAGCAAACAGAGACTTTGGCTGGGGAGCCACTGGTGCTCAGGTGTGAGGTGTCTCACCCAGAGGCACGGGTGAGCTGGAAGAAAGACGGCCAGGAAATTGAAGCTAGAAATGATGTTGAAATCACAGAGAATGGCATCCTCCGCCAGCTATCCATACTTTCAGCTACAATGGAGGATTCTGGAAAATACATTTGTAACACAAAGGACGACAAAATGGAATTCCATGTCAAAATAAAAGGTAAGACGTAACTTAAAGAAATTTTACTTTATGCCTTATTTTTAAAAATAATCACTAATTTTCCACTTAATTCTTTCAAGAGCCACCGGTCAAAATTCTGAGAAAAGATGAGATAAATACTAAATTGAACACTCTGGTTTCTGATGACTTGGAGCTGGAGTGTGAGCTCTCTCGAGCCAGTGGGAGTGTCACATGGTACAAGGATGGTGAGCAGATCATCGAGAACGAGCGGTTCTGTTATGAGGAAGAAGGGTCTTTCCGATCACTGGTTATCCTCAGCGCTGAGCTCATGGACACTGGTGAATACATTTGTGACACTGGAGATGACAGAGTGGTTTTCAACATCACTGTGAAAGGTATGGCAAACAAACAAAAACCTGCATACATGCTGCTGGACTCATTCAAATCTCTCCTCTGTGCCTCCTAAGTGACCGATAGTGACAATAACCAGATGCTGGCTTGCTCCACAGAGCCTCCAGTGGCCATTCTAGGTAACTCTGTTAGCCAACAGCAGCAGTGCATCATGGCAGGAGATGACCTCAACCTGGCATGTGAAGTGTCCCGTCCAGATGCCCCAGTCCAGTGGTATTGCAATGGCAAGCTACTGAACTCAGACTCCCGGACCCGCATTGAGAGTTATGGCACCATCAGGAGACTGATTCTGTCAGGGCTCCAGCCTTCAGACTCAGGGAGGTACATGTGTGACGCCATCGACGACAAGATGGTCACCACAGTCAAGGTCCAAGGTCTGACTAGCACATTAGCAGCTCATGAATGCCATCATATGGGTCATGCCTTGCTTTTATTGTACTCAGAGTCCCTTATATCTCACAGAGCCGCCCGTTCAGTTCCTGAACAAAAACAAAACCAACATGGTCACGGGTTACGAAGGCGAGAGTGTGACGCTGATGGCCCAGGTGTCCCGGGACAATGCCACTGTGCGCTGGTTAAAGGATTTGACCTCTGTGGTTGGGGATCGCTTCCATGTGACTAGTGAGGGGGCCGATCGCTTTCTCACCATTGACCCCTTGCAGCGGTCTGACAGCGGAGAGTACACCTGCGATGCAGACATGGATCGTGTGTACTTTAGCCTACTGGTCAAAGGTGGGCACTGTGACGACACCGGCATCTCATTTATCAGGCAATGAACATGTGTCATCACAGGACAAAAACAAACAAAAGTTTTCAACTTCCTGGTTCTGACTCCTGTGTCAAAGCTCGCAGCATGAAATGGTTTAATGACAATGTTTTTTTCCTGAAGTTGATTAGAAATATGAAAAGTAGTTATTAAGTAGCGGTGTTTTTTCAGAGATGAGGGTGAAGTTTGTGACACCACTGGAGAACATTGGAGCACATCAGAATGGCCTGGTCACCCTGCGATGTGAAGTCAACAAGATCCGAGGAGATGTCCTGTGGCTAAAGGATGGTGTGGAGGTCGCACCCAGCCGCCGATTTAGCATCCGGGCTGATGGCAAAGAACGGACACTCACCATCCACCGACTCATGGCAGAGGATGCTGGGGAGTACACCTGCGAGTCCAGGGATGACAGAACCTGTGGCAGACTCACAGTGGAAAGTAAGACGTTCTCTAGCATGTTGGGAATAGGTCCTGGAGTGTACCTTTCCCACCCATCTGCTCATTCTCTTAGTAAAACTATATTAAGCCATGAAAAATCAACTATCCTATCTTACTACAGAATTGTTATGTTACCATGATGACTCTGCTGTAAACATCAGTACTGAATGACCCCAAGTGACTACTGGATATGCTCCACTTGACTACCCTCAGTGCCTCGTGTAGTCGAGTTCCTCATTGAACTCCACAACACCACAGTGCTGGAGGGTGAGGATGCCACCTTCAGCTGTGTGGTCTCCCCAGAGGATGTACAGCTGCTGTGGTACAGGGATGGGGAGCTGCTTACCACCAGCAGTGATGGAAGGATCACCGTGTCCAGAAATGGGCTCTGTCACACACTCCTCATCAGGCACTGCCAGCTGATGGATGGAGGCAGGGTTACAGTGGAGGCTGAGGGTGTGGTGTCAAAAGCCAGCCTTCAGGTGCAAGGTGAGCTAACCTCCTGCATCCGGTGAGATACGTTGGCTCCGCCCACATGGTAATCAGGTGATCAGAGACAGGAACTCTCTGCAAATCTCAGGCAGCTCCCTGAGTCCCTGAGACTCTTCAGGTCACTTGGACTTGGGGTAGCTGTACTAGCGACAGGATACAGCTCTCTGCTGCACCCACAGGTTCCCTGAGATACAGTAATTATCCCAAAGGCTAAATGAAAACCATAGAGGAAAGAGGAAAGCTAAGTCAGGTCCATTCCAAGCAATTCTTGTCTGCTAGCTGACCTTCATCCTGTCAACTTTTAGAAGCACAGGTCCTGTTCACCCAGAAGATGGCATCAGTGGCTTCTGAGGAGCATGGTGATGCCACACTGGAGGTGGAGGTCAACCTGGAGTCGGCAGAGGTGCAGTGGATGCGACAGGGTGTGGTCATTCAGCCAGGACCCAAGTACACATTGACCAGCAAGGGACGTCGGCACTGCCTGACCGTACACAGCCTGGGCATTTCAGATCGGGGCACCTACTGCTGCGAGACTCTGCATGATCGCACACAGGGCAAGCTGAACGTGGAGCGTGAGTGTGCAGCCTTATCTCCCAGTTTACAGCTGATACCTCACTCAACTGAAAAACAGTGGGAGCCTCCTGGGCCCAGGAATGGTGCCAAGTATCAGCTGGTCTGATTGTCTCTGATTGGAGCAGTACCAGTACAGGAGTGACAATTTCTGGGTTATGACTGATCCAATTATCTTCTACCTGGACTCAACATAAAACACAGCTAACAGGCTTCTTAGCTAACACTAACCTGTTTCTGACCATTTCCAATTGATAACACCAATTGTTCACCCGAATTTACTCTCTTCAGTTTTTCCAGTTTGGCTTTACTCCACAATGTATTGCCCTGCCAAGCAGGCCACTTACTTTACACGCTACACCTCATCCACACAGCTCCACAAAGGACAGGTAGCCCTGATATTACCCAGAGGATCCGTTAAGCTTGAACTAGCTGTGAGGCAAGTCTGTCAGTTAAGGGACTCTGGCATAGAGGACAGAGAATCTGCTTTAGTAGCCTCCACTACATTCTGTTGATGTTTCTCAATACTGTCAATGCTACTAAAATTATACACCAATCATGAAAAAGTAACGTGGCATCATACGTGTTGCACAGGGAAACTATTCCAAATGAATCAAATGTTGATGTAAGAATACATCTAAGAATGCTGGCGTGCCCAGTGGGTTGTGCTGCGATACTAACCCCAAACAACCTCAGTGTGAGCCGACCTTGTGTTCTTTCCCAATATCCCAGCATGGATCATGGTATTAATAGTTAGGTGGAACAGCAGGAGTCTGTCCGAGCAGCTCCACTGATTCCATACAGGAGGCAACAAGCTCTTGAGTACTCTATTTTCACCATGCTGTATTAAAATGATGAAAATGAATCACGTATAAAATTGCTTTTTTCCTCCTCTCCACACAGCAAGGAAGATCACCATATGCAAAGGTCTGTCTGATATAGAAGTATTTGAGCGGGAGACTGCAACCTTCGAGGTGGAGTTGTCTCATGCCAATGTGGAGGGGGCGTGGCAGAAGGACGGGCTGCGCCTCAAACCCAATCACCAACTGCACATCACTTCTAAGGGGCAGGTTCATAGCCTCACCCTCCTGAACCTCACTCTGGAGGACACTGGCACCGTCGTCTTCTCTGCAGAGGGTGTGAGATCATTGGCCAGGCTCGCAGTTAAAGGTGAGGATCCAACTTATAATTAACAGTGAAGTTCAACATTAGAAGCTCTGTATTATGCACGGCATTCCCTTATGCAGTAGATAATTTCCCAGATAACACATGATCAGATGGTCAACTGAGGTGTGAACAGAAACTATCCTTGGTGCTATTGTGGTCATTCTAAGTTAAACCCCGTCCATGCTTCATCCTCCTCAGAGCCTCCAGTGATGTTCCTGAAGGAACCTGAAGACCTCTGCTTGGTGGAGGGTTCCTCAGCCTCCATAGAGTGTGAGCTGTCTAAGCAGAATGCCAGTGTGAAATGGATGAAGGTGAGGAGACCTCATACCCTTTGTTTTGTTCACA
>JAACJT020000001.1:38565368-38582034 GCA_009936485.2 Gymnarchus niloticus | reverse complement strand
CCCAAGGTTTCTTCCTCTTGAGGGAGTTTTTCCTTTCCACTGTCGCCTTTGGCTTACTCTCTGGGGACTGTGGGCCCAGGACTATGTAAAGCGCTTTGTGATCGCGCTCTGTGTTAAAAGCGCTATATAAATAAAATTGAATTGAATTATTACACTGATTGAATTTGACTATATATATGAATCTTACATGGAAAAGGAATATGTCTT
Source organism: Gymnarchus niloticus (assembly GCA_009936485.2). NCBI lineage: Eukaryota > Metazoa > Chordata > Actinopteri > Osteoglossiformes > Gymnarchidae > Gymnarchus > Gymnarchus niloticus. Next base: position 38,581,827 of record JAACJT020000001.1, on the reverse strand, counting down.
TTGGTAATAATAATAAATAAAACTTTCAAATGGGCAGCCAGAATGTCCAATTGTCCAACTGTGTTACTCGGTGAAAATCAGCAGATTTCCTGCATTAAATTATATTCTCATTTTGTACTGCCACAGTAAAATTTCGGTATAAAGTGTTGCACCATAAAATGTTAAATCTCATTTAGACAGCAAGTATGTACTCACTGTGAATGTAAACGCCTGTACAGAGGTGATGTTAGCTGAGAAACCCATGAGGCAGACATTAGAGAAACAGTACTGTACTTTATTAAAGAGGAACTCAGCCAGAGCCATCCAGTCAGCACAAGATGGATCATCATGCACTTGGCCAATCAATGGTAGTTTCTGAAAATGAACAGGGCGGTAGCTAACAATAAATGAAGTTTCACCCTGCAGTGTGGTATTTTCTCATAAGGAAGGGACACAGAAAAATGCTGAGGTGAGGTGTTGTACCCACGATACCGACCCAGCTCAGTTTCCCCTGTGGCTCATACACCTGGAAAAGGAATTCCTTCCAGCTCAGTAATGGAGGAGGACCCGGTACCAGAGGATACAGGGGTTCTGTCCTGCCTCCTTACAGGATGTCAAGACGAGCGAAAGACTGGTCCACGCCAAGGTTGTTTTCCACAAAGACCTCGTATTTTCCTGCATCTGAAGGCCGTGTGTTTTTGATAGTTAGGGTGGTGCTGGTGTCTCCTACATCAAAGTAAACCCTACAAGGCAGACATTTAAACATATTAGATAATATGGAGTGAGTTAGCCACATGAATAAAGGAGTTGTATATTTCACAAGAGCAGCTCAGGCCCTGGGACTCACCCCAGCAGCCTTCAGAGGTCTCTGTCCTAATAACCATGCCCACCTGTTGTCCTCCTCAATGTCGTCCCCGTCTTTCAGCCAGCCCACATCAGGGGCCGGCTCTCCACTGATCTCAGCTCTCAGTTTCACCGTCGACCCTCTCTTTGCTTTTGCACTCTCAGGGCCCTTAGTGATCTTGGCGGGCACTGTGGGGAGGAGAACCCAACCCATGCTGTGACACTGTGTGCTAATAATAATAATAATAATAATAATAATTAAATGTAATGTTGCTCAGTGGTATGGTTATTTTATCCATTTATAAAACTCAGAAAGTTACAGCGCTGTGACTTAGGACATGCACATGCAACCTATTGGTCAAAGTTCTACACGGCCTACTAGCCCACAGTCAGAGGTGGGATTCAAACCCAGGAGAAATTTCTTTTAAAGGAGCTGTGTCCCCTGCTGCTGAAATGGTGTGGGGTCTGGACTACGTCTTGCGCACCCTCCACAATGATGCAAGCTGAATCCGAAGTCTCCCCAAATGGGTTTTTGATCTTCACGGTGTATCTGCCCAGGTCAGTCAACATGCCATCGCACACCACCAAGGCCACCACGTCAGGGTCCTCAAAGACATAGCGGTATTTGGGCCCATCTTTGAGCTCCTTGCCATCCTTGGACCAGACGATGAAAGGGTCAGGAAAGGCACTGACCCTACATTCTAGCTTGGCGGCGCTGCCTTCCAGCAGAACCACATCCTTCAGCTCTTGCAGGACCTTGGGAGGCCCTTTTTCACGCAGCTCCTTGCGTGACCTGATGGTACAACATACAGGCATAGGGTCACAACCACACTACCGAGATGTCTGTCACTTTGACCAACTGTACCATCTGTGATCTTTGCCCAGGAAGTGTCACAGAGGAAACTCGTGTCACACATGCCAGTACGGTTAATCCCAGTACTCAAACCTGTAACTTTAATTGTGAGGTTGGATTACAATAGCCACCAGCTGTCCCTGGTGTTGGTGTGGCAGTGGGGAAAGGAGGGCTAATCTCCTTCACGTCTCCCAGTGAGCATCAAGGCATCAGACGGGGAGCACACTGTCAAAATGAGGAACCAAACAGTGCTACCTGTGGCCTCTGTATGAAGCCTGGATACGGATAGCTGCCTCCTGGACCTGGGGGTCGTTAATGTTGAGGGTGCAGCCCGGAGGGGGAGCTGCCTTGGCTTTGAACATCTGCGGGAAGCAGAGAGGGAAGCCCACAGGAGTGGGGCAGTCATTTGCATTCAGTATCAACACAGCATATAGAGCCAGTTTTTACCGGGAAGAGAAGTACAAAAGTCAGATGATGACACCTGCTGGTTATGCCTTAGAGAGTGATGCAGCTCATGGCTTGTGTGAAGCTGTGCACTATAAAACTCTGTGTTTGCAAGGCTTTAAATCCAGTTCAGCTTCAGGGAAACCCATCACACTTTACAGCCTCTCAGACCCTGAATTTATCCAGGCCTGCCCCTTTAAAAGGTGTGAGAGCTACCTTGCTATCACCCTGGGTTCTGTACATGCAGCTCCAGGGTGCACACCGGAGCAAACCACACAACCCGGTCTTGGGGGAACTTACCCTGAAAAGCTGTGGAGCAGACGCTGCTGGCTCCGGAAACTGCAGATGGTGAGTATGGCTGACCTGTTGAACGGGCCCATTTAAACTGGGTCCAGAGAAACCCTCCCGCTGGGGGGGGTATACTGAAGGCACATTCCAAGCAGCATCAGTCCTTCTTTGGAGCATCTCAGAGGTTGGTGAAAGAGATGCTGCCCCTTTGGTCTGAGGCCCTGGTTGACCTTATATAGCCTTGGCATCAACACCCCTGGGGGGTACAAGCTGGCTATTGGACAGCAGCAGAGCAGGGTGAAAGGAGAGCTGCTCTCAGGGGCCGACACCAGCAGGTGGACTGGGGGGGGGTTAGGGTTAATGGATTGATGATGTGCTTCTGGAATCCGACCAGCTGTACCCAGTCAGACATCTGTCTGTGTCTGGTGGTGAGCATCAACTAGATCTGTGGCGTAGATACGGATGACAGCTTTTATGAAATGGTGAAGAGGAGCTGCTCTTCATTCTCAGAACTGTCATGCCTGTGCTTGTAATGTTTTCCCTAAACAACATGAGAGTAAACTGAATACACATTACCAGTTAACCTAAATGCACATTACCATTTATCCTAGCTGAAAGGCTTCCTTGTCAGAACTTGAGTTTAAAGGTTTAAAAGCTTAGTGCTCGGTTTAACCAAGATCGTACTGTACACTGTCAGCAATGGCTAAACACCTTTGTCAGGGTGATATCAGATGCCCCTGTGTGGAACTCAAACACACAACATTATTTTGTTATAAACACCAGTTAATGAAATTTAAGTGAATTTCCATTAACTCCATTAACTGAATTTATAGAGAACTGAGAAAAAGCAAATGTTTGGAAATATTTTGTTTTCAAACCAGTGTCTCAAAATTAAAAAGGTCTACTATACATTTCTAATTGTGTTCATCATATGTATGTATGTATGTATGTACTGTATGTCCCCACCTTTCGCCCGAAGTCGGCTGGGATTGGCTCCAGCTTCCTCGCGACCCTTACAGATAAGTGGCTAAAGAAGATGGATGGATGGATGTATGTATGTATTGTATTTGCCATGATGTTACTGCAGCTTTGCCCTGCTTCTCATTAATACTTGGCTCCCAGTGAGGAATGAGAAATAAACCCCTCTTCATCAATGTGAGTGTGCTTCTCCATCTTGTTGCCCGACAGCCCAAATATCGTGGTACGAGCAGCAATGAGACCCAGCCTTGGAAGGAGCAGCGTGAGGAACGAGCAGAAGCTGAAGATAACACTCAGAGCAGACCATGTTGGGGAAAGACACGTTGTCACATCTGAGTGAACAGATCCATCATCAGTAGACAAATTGGACTCTGATTGTCCTGCCTGACACGCCAAGTCTGTTTCTTCTACAACCACACACCTGGCAACTTTAGATCACTCAATAAACATTTATTTCACATTCTCAAAATATCTATGTTTACTGCTTTATCAGCTATAACAGTGAAACACTACATTGACCCCAATGGCATAATTACCGTGTTTATATTCTATGCCAACCATTTATTGAGTTCTCTTAACATCCATCATCATACTGATAATTATTACTAAAATACACACCAGTGATAAAAGAATGTTAATAAGATGATAATAAGAACTAAGGTTAAACATGTATGCTCTATGTGTCCACAGATTTTAAGTTCCCACAGAGTTACAAATTTACAAAGCAGGCTTGCTGTCAGCATGAAACAGGTTCCTCGGAGTCCTGTGCACAACAACTCCGTCTGAGCTGCTAATCCATCCACAGGGCCTCGCTCATTCCACTAATCCCCACTGACAAGGTGCAAGCATGCTGCGGAGAAGAACAGGAACGCCGTTTAAAAGGGAAAGCACTGCAATGAGCAAGGCGGATGGATGGAACAATGGGAGGCTGGTGCCCCGGGCCTTAGAGCATGTGTCGCTGGCACCCCCCAGTGGGCTCAGAGGTTCACCACTGCTCACTATGTTGCATCTTGGCTCCTTAAGCTTTGAGAACTTGGGAGTGTGGCCTCAGAAGCCTCACCCCTACTGCCCATTGCTCCAGGCGTGACCACTTATTGGCTGGTGGGCATGGTAGGCGTGGTGGGCGTGCTCTGGTAGGAGCGTAGGATGACCTTGTGCTTAGTGAGGCCCTCTGCCCGACGGCGCTGCTGCTCCACTAGGAACGCCTTGAGCCGCGTGGTGGTGAAGGTGAGCGTCTGGCGACGCAACTTCATCAGGTAGGCGTCCTGCAGCCAGGCGTTGCTGAAGCAGTCCTTGATGGTGGGACGGGCCCTGGAAACCAGAGTACATGTGAGAAAGTGTGTGTGACACAGCAACGGTGTTCACAGAAGGTGAGAAGTTCTGTTACAGCATCCTCTGAGAAGCACATGCCAGCATAAACACAGCTAAGGTTAACTTTACAATGTAAATTCAAATGAAACAGAACCTTTAGCTCAGAATATCCCAGTGAAATATTTGAATTTCCAACAGCAGTCAGCAGTACAGTCATCAGAGAGGGCATTGGAAGCATCACCAGAAAGAAAGTGCATGTAGTAAGTCATACTGGATAATAATAAAGAGGAATGAAGCAGTACTTGAAACCAGGGAGCAGCTGTACGCCATTCAAGGTCACGAGGGACTCCCTTCAGGCTGAACTCACCAGGGGTAGCTACACATGATCTTCTTGAGGAACAGAGAGGCGCTCTGGGAGACGTTTGGGTAGAGCTTTGTCTGGTCAAACTTTGCAGCCTGGATTTTAGCCTCAGTTTCCAGGTGGTCATTTTCCTGAAAAGGCAGCCTTCCACTGAGCCTGGACAAAGAGTCAGACCAAGGAATGTCAAACAAATTCAGCCAGGATTGGAAGACGGAAACAGCATAACCCTAACACTTACCCTAACCCATCTCCCTCCTATTTCACTCATTTCGCCCTTAACCAGCATCCTATTACCTACACATCTTTCTATTATGATCATACTGACACATATTAGTATAGTGACTAAGAATGAGCTGCACATCTTCCTGTTGACAGAGATACTTACATAACGTAGGTGACCACACCCAGACTCCAGATGTCAGCAGGGGGGCCTACAACATCCCCTTTAACCATCTCAGGAGCTTTTAGGTCAGCCAAGAAAGAACAAGAGGGATAAAGCAAACATACAAAGAAAGCAGATAATACAGAGATGAGGCAATCAGTGTTTAATGTAGAAAGTTACAAATCTGCAAATAAGACCGTGCTTGAGATGTGAGCAGTAACATATTCACATGTGACATTGCACCATCCTTCAGCTGGACCATGGCTGTGTTTCCATGGGGAAGCACTAGTAGAGCAGGAGAACTCACACATAAACTCCAGGGTGGAGAGCTGACGGTTCTGTGGCTTTAGGAAGAGGGGATTGAACTTCTGTGCACTGCCAAAGTCGATGATCTTCAGCACGTTCATGGGTGACACCATGATGTTGTCGGGCTTGATGTCTAGGTGTAGGATGCGCCGGTTGTGCAGGTATTCCAGGCCCTGTAGTGCCTGGACCACGTAGCCAACCACTTCATCCTCTGAGTAGCGGTATCTAGTGGGGCACATTGTATTGGGTCATAAACATCCCTGCGCACACACAAACTCCCATGAACCACGCTGCACAGAGGCTCCTGACCTGTCAACGAGGCTGAAAAGAAGCTCCTTGCCTGGACAGCTCTCTGCAATGAGCACCAGGTAGCGGGGCGTGACGTAGGCCTCATGCAGAACCATGATGTTGACATGGTGCAGGGACTTAAGCACGTCGTACTCCTGCAGAACAGTCTGCTTGTTCTCCGACTCGTATGGCACGATTTTGGCCATGAAAAGGTGACCCGTGGCATTTTCCCGGCACTCACGGATGACACCAAACCGGCCCCTGGTTAACATGCATCAGGTGTACATTAAGAGGTAGGACTCAAGGGTACAAGAGCAGGGCACCTGGAGATTCTCTTATAATGTTATTTTATATGTTAGTGGATGCAAATTTTACAACTAGCATTTCTATAGATATTGTAAATGTGAACAAAACATAATGCACATGTCTTGTACACAGTACTATCGCTTTTCATTTTTACATACTAGTTCATTATATGCCTTTAATTACACTTTCTTTATGGCCTTGATTACTATATTAATTGGCATGATTAGGCAGAGACTCTCATTAAGAGCTCCAACAGAAACACCCTTTCTGGGATCAGAACATACAGCCTCACAGTCTGTCAACACTATCCAGAAAGAGTTTCTTCCGTTTTAAGTCCATCTCTTTTACTTTTAAAAATGCTAAGTAAATCCTGAGGTATAGAGACTGCAACTGATGAACGCAGTTGCTGCCCACCTGCTCTTCTCCTCCAGGAAGGTGTATGGTTTCTGGGGCACCCCCTGCCTCAATGTGGTCTCACCCGGCTTCCCGGATGGTGTTTTACGCCCAGATGGCGTGGCTGCAGTGGGGCTCAGGCTGGTCACCATCACCACAGGGGGTGAGAGGGCGGAGCCTGCTGCTGGGGGCATGGCCTGGTCTGTGGAAATCGGAACGTACATGGGAACAGGGGAGATGGGTTTGCCAAGGGTGGGGGGCGGGGAAACTAGTGGCGGTGGGGAGATGGGAGGAGAGTTGGCCATAGGAGTGACCACGCTGACAGGACTCAGGGGCTTAGGAACCACTCCTGGGGGCATAGGCCTGGCTGGGGAAGGGGTTGCTGTGGAGACGTTAAGTGTGGACTTGGCGTTTGTTGAAATGGAGGTGATTGAAGAAGTTGTCTGAACTTGCTGGCTAAACTGAATGGGAGTGGGAGAGTGGTTGGGAGGGGATATGACTTTAGCAACAGGAAGTGGTGTGTGGGTAGGCACAGAACAAATGGGTGGTTCTCGGGAGGAAGAAAGAGCAAATACTTGGGCTGAAGCAGAAAGAGCAGATGGGGCTTTGGCAGATGTTGGGGCAGAAGCTTTGGCAGAAGCAGGGCAAGAGGGCGAGGCTATGGCTGTAGGAGGATCAAAGGTTGGAGCAGAAGCAGGATGAGTGGGTGGGGCTTGAGTGGCATAGACATCAGCAGGAGGAGAGGCTGATGTGAGTGCAGAGGCAGCATATCCAGATTTACTGGGCATGGCAGTGGAACCAAGCCTGTGGGGTGGAAGTGACACGGCAGAGGTGACAGGAGAACGTGCAGACTGCACTGTGTTCACCATCACGTTGGCTGCCACCTTTGGAGTCACTGTGGAACAAAATGTTCACCTTACATTATGTTCTACATCTGTCTGCCCAGAAATCAAGAAGGACAAAGCTGTTTAGAATGAAATCAGTATCTTTATCGTCATAGTACACGTAAAACAAAACCATTACCTGTGGAGTCTAGGCACACCTTCTCTGAGATGTTGCTGTAGGGACCCTGCCCTGCCTTGTTGACACAAGCCACCCTAAACCTGAAGGTGCCCCCACATGGGAGGTCTGTTACATTATAGTAACAGTCAGCCACGCCTGTAGCTACAATCAGCCATTTTTCTTCACCTGGTGAAAAGGAGGCCAATAAAAATCAGAAAAAAACAATTCTTTTATTACAGAAATACTCTTAAAGTGTATGTTCACGTGTGCCTTAAACTCACAATCACATACATATGGCATTAGACCTTCATTAAGCAACTGCATGAGTATGAGGAATGCAAGAACTGGTTGCTATACCCATTATGTCCATAAGGTGGGGCTGACAAGCTATTTATAGTTAAATTGAGAGATTGTGATTAACTGCAGAGGACAGTTAACAAAAATGTAAATGTAGTAATATAATAATGATATTTGTTAAATAAAGACACTATTAATATTCCCGGCACCAGGCTAAAGCCTCCTTAGTCTCCTAAAGGTACAGAGGGGGAGGTCTGCTGTCATTCACCCTCAGTTCTCCTCTCCAGGGAATAGGTGCAGGGCGTCAGGGTATCTGAGGGCCTCCACAGCACCAGGGCTGTGTCTTTATACCGCTGGGGGATCTCTGGGGTGCCGGGTTGGCTGGGAAGTCCTGGAGGAGAGGTGACACTCAGAGGCTGGTTCTACATGCCTGCATCCTCGTGTGTAATTGGGGAGGAGGAGTTGCAGTGAGGAACACTGATAAGGTGGCCATGAGGTGATGGGCTAAAGCCAGGACCCAGAGGTAAATAGGTTTGGTAAACATTCATAGTCCACCAAATTCCCTGTTACATTCTCCAATCCCAGTATCTGGCAGATCACATTTTCACTGAAGTCCCACAAGACCTGCTCTACTAAGATGCCATGTTCAGGTTCTGTTAGGTAACAGAGGAATTTCTTAATGCAAAGATTTTAATTTAAGTTATGGAAACAGGACTAGAACTCCATCACTGAGAAACAGTCCTAGATTTATCAAACTGTTGTGATATTCAGTGTATACACTGCTCCTGTGCTAGAACCCTATCACAGCGGGTTACAGCAGGCACTCACGGGCGAGGGAGATGGTGCAGGAGCTGGTAACAGAGCCCAGTGGGTTGGTGGCCACACATTCATAAAGCCCAGCATCCTTTTTGGTGGTCTTCATGATCATGAGGAGCTGCCGGCCGTCTGGGCAGGAGATCATATTCATCCTGGCATCCACATCTAGGGGCTTCTTATCTGTGAAAGAAAACAGGCTTTGAGAGACGCTCCAATGCTGGCTCACAGCCAAATGTTGAAGGGTTTGCCATAGAGGTGGCTCATGCAGAAGCAAACCCGTCATAATAAATGCATGCAGCAACCTCATCTTGGCAAGAGCAATGGGAGATTCTGGTCATTTTTAACACTCATTTTGGATTAAAATAACTGCATAAGCAGGAGAACATAGCTACATTCCATATTATCATTGCTACAGTTTAGGAGCTTAATAGGTCACTGTTATATCGGGTTTTAGTAATATTTAGCCTTTGATGAAACGTCTAGAAATGCACCCTAAGGTGTAATATGGAGCTGTTTGTGTTGGGCGGGAGACCAGAGCTGTCTCTGACCGAGGAGGAAGCTGTGTGTGGAGTGAAATGATGCAAGGGAGCTGTTACCCCCATTCCAATCCTCACCCTTCAGCCAGGCGATGCGCGGATGGGGGCTTCCTGCTGGGAGACAGCTGAGTGTCACTGGGTCCCCCTCCAACAGCACATGGTCCTTCAGTTTGATGTGAAACACTGGGGGGAAATCTGGAGGGTGTACATGGCCCTCCAATTCAGCTGCATGGAACATAATTCAGCTCACAGCTCCTTACTTTCTATCATATACTGTAATCCTTTTCACTATTCAGGTCCATCACCTCATGAAGAGAGGCAGTAAAGGCAAGTAGGCGTGTGGAGGCAGAAGGCAGACATGAGAAAAATTACAGCGGAAACTGATGAGAAGGCAAAGCTGATCCAGTTTCTGCCATGGCATAACATAACCTAACCTGGAATTACAGCTAGAACAGTCATTTAAAAAGCTAGCTAAGACTAAAATACTGTACGTGTTGCCAACTTCAATTTTGCATCATAATGAAAGAATGGCTGAAGTGGCTATAGAGAATTAAAGTTTTGGTGCAGATGCTAATTAATTAAACAATTCATTCAATTCAATATCCAGGCAGACAGAAACAACCGTTTTTTTTTTTTTTTAAATAAATACCATATACTCCCCATTTAATGTTTCCTCCCATTTGGAAGTGTGGGTATTTATTTGAGGTCAAAATTTCAGTTTATCTACTGAATTGCCCACTCTGGATTTTCTTTGACTCTTCCAATTTATTTCAGTGTGTGGCTTTGCTACCAACCGGAAATGGCGTTGGTACCAACTATGAGGTTCACACAAGAAATATAAAGAAATATAGGTAGACACATTGTGATTCGGGAATGTCAAAATAAGTTTATACTTAAAGGTGCAAGTAGTTTGAACTACTTTTATGCTGTAATAATTTTTTTTGATAAATTTTTATTTTTAACGATTCCTCTAGCTCATATTGCACATGCTCAATAATGCTTATAATGGCTAACACGCGAGATTTCATGTAATTTTAACTAAGTTGATAAGTGGCTTGCATTTTCATTATATTTAATAACAAATGTAATATAAGGTTTCATATTTCTTTGTTTCGGATGGTACTGAAATGCCTCGATAAATGATACTGTAATATTGATTTGGATTATGAATTACAAGTAGATCTAAGGTGATGATCAGTAATTAATTGTTCCTAGAGAGTGGCATAAGTAATCCGGTTTATCGACATGTATATAATTCAAAATATAAAGTATGGCGACTTCCATTTGATGATTTGGAGATACGTTTGTTTTTTCAACACAGTGTTACATAATTGTACAAATGGGACAATATTTCATAATGATTGCTATGATAATGAGCAGAGAATAATTTCTAATGTAAATAAAATTTTTAAACTACAAGCAAGTTGTGGGGGGTGTTAATCAAAGGTGGGCATTAAATAAAGAATATATGGCATATGGTTTTTACCAAAAAAAATAAATAAATAGCAAAATTAAATATAAGCCAGCAGGAAGATGCTACACGTCTCGTACCAGATGCCAGGCGTGAATATTGGTTCCTCGGGAGAGAGCCATTCCCCTGGACGATAGAGGAGGGGATATCAGACTGGGAGGCTGTCTTTTCTTTCTTGCCCCTGCCAAGACCCCACCGGTCCCACCGCAATCGGCGTTCGTCATCCGGGCCTGGAAAATAGTGTGGCAGTCATTACAACACCTGGGCTGTCACATGGGAAAACCAACACTGGGCTTTTACTGCTACAAGTATGCTATGGGTAAGATGGTATAATTTGCGGTCTTAGTGTCATGAAAGATAGCCCCATAAATAATAAGTCACTCTAGTCCTAAACAGATACCCAGGAAGGATAAGAGTGGAAGGTGACGGCAACACTCTCTTACCCTTCACCGTGGTCTGCAACTGAAGGCTAGAGGTGGACTTGAGCGACTCCATGGATCCACCAGCTCCTGACTTTGCTGCCTGCCTCTGGCTCCCCCCGTCAGAGCCTGGGCGGCGCAGGATGGAGAGAAGAGGTGTCCTTTTGCTCTCTACTTTGGCCTCCTTCTCCCCCACCTTCTGCTCCCCCCTCCGCTCTTCAGACTGGCTTCGGATCCTCATAGATATCCCAGCCACAGTTGACTCAATCTTCTGGCGCATGGCCAGCATGGGCGACTCACTGGCACTCTTAGCTGTGCTGCTCCCTCCCTCATCCTGTGGGGCTTCCACTTCACCATCTAGGCTCACTGTTTCACTCTGGGACCTGCTGTGCCCTAGAGCCCAGGAGACCCTGCGCCTGGGAGTGGTAACTTCAGGACTGGGCGGTTCCTTTCCGTTCCTTAAGTCCTTCCTATCTGCTGCCGGAGCCCTTTTAATCCGCAGGGAAAGCCTCCGCATAAAACTGTCCTTTTCAGCCTCCCGGAGGTCCTGGACAGACATGGACCTTTCCACCAGCCTGGGTGTCTCATATTTGATGAACTCAAGGGGTGCGCCTACAGGGCCTGGGCGGTAAATCTCTTCACCACCCATAGGAGGTGCCACAATGTTTGTTTTCTCCTCAGTTTTTGGCTTGGTGAACAGCTTTAGGCCACGTGTTAGAGATGATTCGCGTTTCTTAAACCTGGCCTCAAACACCTCCTCAGAGGTGATATCTTTGATGTTGGGATTGAATGCCAGCTCATGCGGCGGTAATGGGCTAGTGGGGGTCCTGGGTGTCATGATGACTTTAGCTGGCCTGTCCACGAATGCTACTCTGGAGAAAACAGCAGGGTGTTCCATCGAGGGAGAGGACTCGGGTTTGATGGGGGCAGTGGTGGCCTTAGGGGTAACCTCTGGTACGGTTGATGGAGTGGGTGCAGATGAAGGAGCAGGTGCCGACATGTCTGCAGAGTGCAGAGAAGGCACTAAGATGGTCTGCATTATGTTGGCATATGCAGATGTCCTGCCGTCTGGCAGGGTGACATGGACTAACTGCATGGAAGTTGCTTGACTTGGGGGAGCACTCAGTGGTGCCTTTGTAGGAGGTGGTGTCACCACAACAGACTTTGTGGAAATGCTTATTTCAGGTGATCTCCTCTGGGTCCTCACAAGTTCTTCTGTAGCGTCTTGAGACTCCTTTCTAGTTTGCTCTTCTCTCATTCTTTCTTCCATAAGATCTAACTTTTGAATGGCCTTGGGAGGTACTTCAGAAGGTGTAATCTGGGCCCGTATTTCACGTTCCTCAGATAGAGGTTCACTCCAGCCCACACTCTCCCATTTGTCCTCTTCCTTCTCCAACATGCTAAATGTCCATTCAGGAGGACTTGCCTGGGGAGTCTCTTCACTGACATCTGCTGCTTCTTCCTCCATCTTGCCCTCTCTCTCTCCTGAAGATTTAACTTCCTTTCCAACTGTTGTGCTCTGCTCTGAGACAACAAGGACTGGAGTGGGTGACTTTGAGGTAACTTCCCTGGGGGTGACGGGCCGTGACTCCAGCCTGGTCTGCTCAGTGAGAGCCGACATGGATGTGGCCTCCTGGAGCTGGCGCTCTTCCCTTGGAGCCAGGGGTATTTCCAGGGGAGCACCAGAACGTCGATGCAGAGGAATAGGCTCAGTGTCTCCCTGGCTGAAGGAGGCACTCTTTTGAAAGACCTTGATCTTAACTATGTCTTCTCCTGGGGCATCAGTGGAGGCTGCTTTAATGAGTGGGGGCGCACCTAGTCGGCGAGGGCGCTTGTACCGGTCAAGTGATGAGGTGCGCCTCTCGTCCCCAATGCCTAGTGTCTCCAGTAGGGGGCCCCGGAGGCCACTCATCTTGTTGTCTACTGTGCCACCTCTCAGAAGTCTCTGCCTCATGAGCTCCAGTTTCAGAGCATAGTCCTCCTGGCTCAGTCTCCCAGCACCAGGACTAGGGCTCCTCCTTGGCAACTCCATAGATACTGCCTTCTTTAGGCTTTTACCCCTGTCTTCCTCGGAGGCCTCTGTGGCACCCTCCTCTGGGGTGATGTGGAGCAGCAGGGCACTGTCAGCAGAACTGCCCCTCCTCAACTCTCCCCGTTTGTGGCTACTCTCAATCTTGTCAGACTCCACACTCGAACCCCTACACAGAGGCCCCTTTGTCTGCTTAATCATCTGTGAGGGTTCCTCATTCAAAGAAACCTTTGCCCATTCTTGTACCTCCCTCTTCCCCGCTTGTCCCCTGTCTGCCGACTGGTCTCCGGCCACTTTCTCCCTGCTGACTGGCTCACACTCCATAGATGCTGGAGGCCCCACCCCTTCCACAGCACCATTGGGTCTACCCAGGACTTCATCATCGGCAGGAATCTCATTCAGAGACATGCGAGACCCAGAGAAGGCCATAGTCAGAGGCATGGGGATGAAGGGCATCTCGTCTACATCCTCATCCGAATCAGAGGAGGACGAGGGTGGGGGGGAGCCCACTTTCATGTGTCTTGGGACCGCGATGGAGATGTGGTTGAAGGAGTCATCCAGTAGCTCAGGGATGGAGCGCATCACCATTTTGGATTTGTAACCGATGAGCGAACGCTGCAAGAAGCCAGCCAACAGAGGTGATTACAGCCAGCACAATTATGATGAAGGCACCAACAGAAGTCCCCACTCACCTGCCACCTCCTCCGAGACAAAAACTGCTTGAGAGATTCTGTGCTGATGCTTTTCCCCTTCGTCAACGTCTGTAAGAAAGATGATCAGACCATGTGAAAATCCTGTAGTTCAGAACAAATTGAATCATTTGAAGCAGTGAAGCATCGAAACATAAGAATAAAATTAAGAAGCCATTAAGGTGGACAAGAAGAGAAATCAAAAGTATGGTCAGTGATCAAGGGCGTCAAATTATGCTTCTGCCTGTGGTGCTCAAAATGCTGGTTTTCCAGAAGTGTAACTGCAACAAGATTTTCTTGTGCGAGTCAGGGGAGCACGAGAAAGTATACTAAGGTGTCAGTATTGTCCTATCACTCATTCCAGAATTAATTTTCTGTGTTGCATTACTTCCGGATTGGCATTCTGTTGTTGCAGTCACATGTTAATTCTGAAATTTCCCCGTGGGTACTCCACCATCTCCATGGGTGCTCAAACCCCAGAACACCAACTAAAATGGCACCTATGTCAGAGATGATTTTTCAGTTACTATGACATAACAAAAACAAATAAATAGCAAATTTTAACTCAGACTTAGTTAACATAGAGCTTGACTGCTCGACTCACAGACCCACCTTAAACCAAGGATGACGGAGGCATTCATTTGTGTCAGGTCTCCTGTGGAAAGCACAGATGAATTCTGTCACCAGGAATATGGAGAAGAAGAATAAGGAGGACCTATCTGCTGAATGCCTTCACCAAATTTGCACCAGAGTGTTTATGGGAATGTGAATCAGCACCATGTCTGCTTGGTCACACCTCAGGAACATCATGAACATGTGACTCAGAGCTGAAAGAAGGGTCACTCCTCAACCCCCCCATTGGAACTTACAGCCTGTCGGCCACCAGCAGCTTGATGACGAAGCCCCGCGCCTCACGGCAAACGCCCGCAAACATGCCCTCCTCGAATGCCACGTTGTAGCCTCGCACGTTGAGGGCTGTTTCACGGTCATTTTCACCAGCAAATGGAGACACACCAGTCAGGCTGGGAGGACAACAGACCAGGTGCATCATTCCCTCGCCATTGCAGGCTGCTCCTTAAGCCCCGTCAAGTTTACAGGTTTTGCTAAATAATCAAAGACTGCTGAGCCCAACAGATTTTCAAGCTGGGTATTTCAGCTCAGATGATTTCATGTAAGATGACTAAGTTTAGACCAATTAGACATGCTGCTAACATACCATAGGTAGGTTATGACACCGACAGGCCTGTCAAAAAAAAGCAGAGTTATAAAAAGTAAGGCACCTTAAATACATTTATTATTTTTCTCTCTGAAAAATCAAGGCACATCACCAGATATCTGTTGCCTTGGAGACCGGTGTTTGGTTAACGACCTCTGGAGCAACAAACTCAGGAGTGCCATATTTACAGTAGTGGGCCTCGCCGGGCATTAATTGCACGGCATTGCCGAAGTCACAAATGCGGATCTGGTCACCGCTGGGATCAGCCATGAGGATGTTTTCAGGCTGTGGGGACAGTGTGTGTTAAAGTCCTATGAGTACTATGTCCTCGGTAGCAATGAGAGGACCCAAGAGTAAAGCTTACCTTGATGTCAAGGTGCAAGATGTTGTTCTGGTGAAGGTAGCCCAGTCCTTCCAACAGCTGTCTCATAACCAACCGAATCTATGGCACAGGGAGTTTGTCTGCATTTAGTCATAGAGTGTTATGTCAACCAGTGGTCGAAAGCAACCCTAACAGTCTACCTCATTACATTTTACAGAGCTGGAAAGCTACAGATGCAGCAGTCCTTCTTATCTTGGGATTCAGATGAGTTTAAGTCACAAATCCACTCATCTGCTACTTTTAATGTGAAGACCAGCTTGAGTGGAGAACCAAGAACTCAACCAGGTTCCTCCATCTGGCTCCAAGGTGTACCGTTGTATACAGTACCATCCTGGCATCCTAATGGTCAGTCACTGTCTCACTCCAGCTCCTCAGTCTCTCCTACCTCACACTCCATGACAGACGACTTCTTTGTCACCCTGTCCAACAGCTCCTCGTGACACCTTCACACAGCAGTCAAGGAAGAGAACTGAGAACTGAGGCCACCATTGGTGCACATGCAGGAGCTCAGCAATTTCATACTTAAATAACTGAGAAGACTGAGACATCTTCTTAACATGTTTGAAGGCTGTGACATATGTTCTGAATAGAGATAGAGAACAGAGAATATCTGTTACACCTGAGCCACCAACTGCACTTTGACTCATGCAGCATGTAGCTCTAGAGGGATATGGCATTGCTTCTTATTCTTTCCATCTGTGGCAGGATCACACATTTTGTTATGTTGTGAGGAGAGGCACCCCTTCAATGGATCACTGCCTTGTCGTGGCGAAGGGGCTTGCGTAGTTCAGTTAAACTATGAGCTAAGCCGTGTAGGGCCACCCAAGACGGACAGGTCGTAGCGGAGAACTCAGACCAAAGTGATCCCTG
>JAACJT020000001.1:38540372-38559524 GCA_009936485.2 Gymnarchus niloticus | reverse complement strand
GGGCCCGGGACTATGTAAAGCGCTTTGTGACCGTGCTCCATGTTAAAAGCGCTATATAAATAAAATTGAATTGAATTCCCCCTTGTGATATAGGCTCATATTAGTGGTTCGTTAGTTTTCATTGAAATCCAGTTAACATTCAGATCTGTCATTTGGGGACCCATAGTGCCCACCCTTGATGACCCAACCTGGGCTGGATCCCTTGGAGGAGGGGGCACCCTGTGGCCAAGCCTGGGAGGCACTGTAGCTGCAGTTCCAGCTGGAGGCCAGGCTCATGTCCATGGGTGGGCCAGCCGCTGCGTATTCCAGCTCTGGGGGACTGCTTTTGGCAGTGAGGAAGGTGTCTGTGAGCTGGGATACATCCTCTGATGCGAGGTCCTGTGTTTTGTCTGGGCGGGTGGGCTTACTGAGACCCAGGGTTGTGTCCTCAATCTTGGGGTCCTGCCAGCATTCAAGGGGACAGCCATGATGGGATAAGCCACATTTAAAAAAGACCAGCAGCTTCAGGGTCTGAGGATCTTTACCCAACCCTAGTGCATCCTCCTATTTGGGCCCATCAGCAGTTCCTACGAGACATGTTTTCCCTCCATAGTCAACCCTTATAACTATAACCCACAGAGTGAAGTGTGCCAAACGACAACATTACTCACGTTATCAAAGGCAAAGCTCCGGAGGCCTGAGTCAACCTGATACACGCACTGGGCAGGGGTGCTGCTCACAGGGGTCACCTGCCTGACTGGCTGGACCACGTGATCACTCCCACATTCTGGACAGACACAGCTAATTCCTCCTAGGGGGTGAGGAGGTGTTAACATTATATACAAGAGAGCAGAGGAAACAGTTTAGACCAGGAGATGTCTGGATCAAATCCAAGAGACCTTCCTGTAGCAACATCACCCTCATTTCACCTTCTCCAGATGGTGAAGGAGCAGCATTGAAGCACCAGACGTCAAACACAAGTAAATAGCCTGAGGCACATTCAACATGCCGGTTTGAACTGGTCACCAAATAGAGCACAGGAAACACAGGGCTTTAAAGATCTAATGTATACAGACACATCATGCCAAGCAAGCCTTTTCCACTCAGTAAGTAAAGGTTTATGCCTGATGGAAAAGGCCTGTTTTTAAAAGCAAAAGGGAGGTGGAACGGTTCGTAAAAAGAGCCTGTCAGGGTACAGCAATGATTTCCCTACTCCCAGAGACAGACCAAAAGGGAAGGATGGACAGACAGGTGAAGCACCATCTGGGACAGCCTAAACAGTTCGAGACAGCCAGCATGACTGGCTCACTCCTGTGCTGTACATTGAGTTGTACTAGGGTCCGATAGTTTCCACTTCTATAATAAAGTACTTAAAACAAGCTTCCACAGCCCCTGATGAACAGTGATTCCAAAGCCACTCAGCCAATGGCATGTGGGGAAAAAGAGCAGAGATGTATTCTGGTGGCTGCGTAGGAAACTTCAGCAGAACCATACCATTAATGCATGTCTCAGTCAGATCTGAATTTGACTCATGTAACAGGCTAGGCAGATTGGATTCATGGGTTTGATTAAGGACTCAAAGTGTCGTGTCATGTAGCTCTCTACTGGGAATGCCACCTCAGGTGTGCTGTGGTCATGCAGAGTCCCACCCACTTACCAACCATGTCGGTCCCTGACACTTGACCATCATGATGCTCCTCCTCCAGACCCCATCTATGGAGGAACTCTGCTTGACACCTCAGGCACTGCAGCCGTGTACCTCGCTCCTGCCCCTCTGACTCTGCTGCCTGCCGTCCGTTGTCCTCAGCGACCCGTGACAAGATGTCAATCAGTGCCTGCATGTGGGGTGCACACTTAAAATTAAAAGCATACAGATGAGAGCAAAGCTTGGGGCCAGCGGTCAGAGGATAGGCCATTTGTGTGGGGTCTCTGGAGGAGCTTTCTTGGTTAACGACCCTGAGATTCAAACCAGTGACCTTCTGGACATAGGCACAAACTTGTATTCCAAAGAACCACTGAAGCATCCAGATAGCCAGGCAGAGTCCCATTAAAGGGCCAGGCACCTGACACACCCAGTTTCACATTACGAGTCTGGACCCGATTGTTTCCATCCTTACCCTAGAGCAGGGGTGGGCAACCCCAGTCCTGGGGGGCACTGTGGGTGCAGGTTTTACATCCAGCTAATTTTGCTTTTAAGTGAAACTTTCTCATTTAACAACTCATTTTTGTCAGTCGACATTTACTGTGTCAAACCCATGCCCACAGCGGCCCCTGAGGGCCAAACTTGCCCACCCTTGCCATAGAGGACAACTTTCTGATTCTAGAAAGAGTTTTAAAATGAAAATATTTTCATAGTTTGTCATTTCTGGAGAGTCTCGGAAGCTGTATAACCTTACTCCAGTTAGCAAGAAGAGAGGCAATACGAGAAACACTTTATGCTAAAGGGAAGCTTTAACTGTGATTTAGTCGCACCACAGCAAGACTAGTGCCTCACCTGCAGTGCCACCTGGGGGTCATCATCCAGCATTACATAGCATCGCTTGCGTCGTGCACGGCTGATGTAACTGAAGTGCAGCTCAATGACAGGCAGCAGGCGCTGTCCTCCCTGGAGGGGGCCAGGGTTAGTGTTGCTTATTTCCAGTCACCTGGTGATGTTAGTACTGAGGATTAGAGCACTGTGACCCCTGACCTTATCACTCCATGTGACCTGCGAGGCAGTGACCTCCTTCAAGCTGTTCAGCTCCAGCCGGGCCAGCACGGCTCCACTGTGCACATCCACCTCAAGTACGTGGCCCATCTTGACACGCAAGAACAACGGGCAAGGCGCCTTCATCTCCCTGGCCTCCTCCATTGAGTCTGGGAGCACTTCGACCAGCAGGGGGAGACACAGGTCCACTGAGGAAGAGGGTGAGCTTAATCACAAGTACACGCATGTATCCATATTTACCAAGAGGATCTAGTCCATGTTTTGAAGCCTCACCTCCCAGTTCTTCCTCCTCACGGGTGACCTCACTGCCAGTGCCTGATGGAGCACACAAGCTGGTCTCCAGGATGGACTCTGCATTCTCCAGGCTGCGGCCCTGCCACTGCAGCGTGAACTCCGTCTCTGGGTCAGAACCATTCTCTTTTGGCTCAGGCATTAGCAGGGGAACAGGGAGACTGCTGGCCTGGGGTGTGGGATGGCTTATGATGTGGGTGGAGGCAGGGACACAGTGGCCATTGGCAGGTGGCAACCCGGAAGCCAGTTCTGCTTGCTTAACAGACGCCCCCTCCAGGTGGTGCTGATAGCGCAGCCAGTCCTCACCCAACTGCTCACGGAACACATCCATCCTTTCGATTTCTTTCTGATGGTGGAGCACGATGTCTGGGGTATAAAACACACAGCTGGTTTGCTCTCCACACCAGCAGAGTTTAGCAGATTTAGCAGCAGCTTTTATGCATTGCTGTGGCACTGTGTTAAGAGTAATTTCTGCTAAAGCTCATCACTACTGTTAGGCCACCTGCTACTTACCTTGCAGGACAGACGTAGCCCTGGGCTCATGGTCTGTATCACTGGGCTCAGAGATGCTGGCTCGCCTCACACGCACCCTGTGCTGTAAGAAAGAAGCAGCCCCCTAAGAACCCCTAAGGTTCTCAACAAAGACACCAGAGATGATATCTAGTTGAGACTACCTTGGATTTCTTCTTCTGTAGCCGTGTTAGCCCTGGTTCGCTCACAGAGAAACTGTCACTTAAGTCGCCTCCTCCACTCGACACTTCTGTGGTCCCCCTCTCGGGCACAATGGCAACTTGAGGCGTGGTCTGCCCCAACCGTCCAATCAGCTGCCCTGACTTTGGCAGAACCTTAAACAGAATGACTCAGTGATGAGACACTGAAATGTACAGGTCTAAGTGACACAGAGGCTGTGTGGTGACAGGGCCCCCCAGTCCAGCTCTGAGAGGCTATGCGGCCACAAGAATATGGTGATTACTCACTGCTAGCTCAGAAGATGACAGGAAACTTCCATCCAGTTTGAGCTGCAGGTTAGACAATGGATAAGCAAACCTGTAAAACAATACTGAGTACCCTTTGCAAGCCAGCCCTGTACTTTCCTGATAACAGACTGCTGCTTTACTCTGACGTGACAGAGTCAGGCCAGGACCCCAAATAATATGTTTAACTCTTGTAGACTTAACCTGCTTATAAACCATTGTATAGCAGACAGACGGAGTGGGAACCAACTAAGAATAAATACCTCACTCAAGCATACAACTAGTTTATTTCTCTGCACTCAGTTCTGTCCTGTTCCTCAACCACTGTGCCCCCTGTTGGTCTGAGAATGTAGCCCAAAGAGCCTCTTTTACCCTGCGCAAGGCTGCCTTGGGGGAGAGGTGCGTCACTGTGCTGGTCCGGTGGCTCTTCTGGAAATACAGTGGGTTGCCCTCAAGCTGGAGCTGACCCAGAGAGACAAGAGTCCAGTTAGAAAGCCTTATTGACAAAAAAAAAAAAAAAAGGCACTATACAGACAAAACCTACAATGCTGCTGGTATACAGCTATGAGTGTATAATGCTGTGTCCGTTTTCTTAGCATTTCAAGATGTACAAATGCTCCGCGAGAAAATGGTCACACTATACCCATTACAGAAACTAGTAAAACAGAAAATTTGAAGCCACAATTGCTTGGACAATCACGAGGCGTCTCACCATGCAGAGGCAGTGCAGGAGGGACAAGGGTGCGAGCTGGGAGTGCTCCACCAAAAGGTTATAGGCCAGGTCCAGGTGCTGCAGATTGCTCAGCTGTTCCACACCTAGATAAACACACGGTTTCATTCACAAATGGATTCTGGTGGAAGCTGCCACATCAAAAAGGAAAGGGATCATTTCTACAAAACACCAAGCCGTTTCTAAAGCCATTTAGGACAGCAGGCGCTACATGGAGTGTGATTATTCCGATCAGCCGCCTTCCTCTCCATGTAATTCAGGGCTCTTTCACAGCGTGATTTCACCAACCACATTCAAAGAGGTAATCTAAAACCAAATCACTATCCCTGCTGGTAATGCCCTCACCCAACTGCCATACTGGAGCACCAGGAGGAGGAGGAGGGTGGGTCCATCCAGGAAGAAGATGGAACAAACAGTTCTCCATTATACTGGCACTTTGGCGGTCTGATTAACAGACAGACAAGGGAGAGCAACCAGGCACAGGGAGGAAGCCTCACTCTTTGGAGTTGAAGATCTACAATTTCAAGCGGTCTTCAAATAATATCCAGCTGGCCAATGGCAGGAATCTCAGAGGTGGTCGATCTATCCACCTTTTTCCTCTGTGTATGGGTTTATTGTAGAAATGAATAGGGGCACTATTTCCAGCAGAAATAGTACTTCAGTGTTTGGTGAGCTTTCAGGGCAGTAATTTTGGTTCAAATCATACAACTTGATATCAGCATTAAATATCTGTACTGAGCTCAGGGACAACATGTTCTTACTGGTGGCTGTCCTTTTAACAGAGCTAAACTTGATGCGCATCTTAAACAGAAGTGTTGCATACACCGGCCTAAAACTGGTGGATGACTCCTGTCAGCGATGGTACAGTTTCCAAGGCCTCCCAAAATTTAAAATTTTAAAACAGCCTCCCCAAACACTGTGTGCTCATTTCACTTCCATTGCCCATCAGTGTGTGGTATGGCTGCCTTACCTGAATGCATTCACAACCCTCATTTAAACAAATGTTCAAGCATTTCCACTTGCATTTAAAGAATATTAAAAGAGCCAACCAAACATGCTGCAGATGCTTTTACATGAAGAAAAAAAGGTGAGATCAGATTATACATTAATACTACTACTCATCATCGTTGTTTTAATGTTACTTTACTGACCTCCCACAGTATTGCAGCAGAGTGACAAGAGCGCCCTGGTCCTGTAACATGAGCACCCCTCTGTCTGCATGATACCAGCGTTGATGGTAAAACCGAGTCCTTGGCATGTGACACGTTCGGGCTCAGACTCGGCTCTGCCTCTCTTTTTAAGTCCAAAAGATTTCCCACAACACAACCCACTTCATTACCGTGCAAGTATTGGTATGCCTCTGAACTTTAAAAAATTTTTCTATCAAATCAACGAAGTGAAATCAGTAACTGAATATGCAAGTTATCTACGGCCACTACTTACTTGCATGTATTTAAAAGGGTGATTATATAAATCACAAGATTGTGCTTCCACATCATTTTTAACGAAAAGAATCTGCAGAACCGTTCTGAAAAATCAATTGTTCACATGCCAACAAAACTAACTCTTAATTTGCGCAAGGTGTCATGGGGCCACAGAGAACATGAGTAGTGCTAATACTGATGGTGTGGCTCCTCCTGGTGGCACTCCTGGGGTGCAGCCTTACCATTTATGGTCTCCAGTTCGTTGTTCCTGAGTATCAGTGTAACGAGTCTGGCACGACTGCTGAAGCCCAATGAGGGAGCCCTCTGCAAGAAGTTGTATCCCAGGTTCAGATGTTCGAGTTCGGTGAGAGGCTGCAGAATAAAGGAGTTGTTAAATAAATGGAGTATGGAAATGCTGCTTCTTACCAGTAGGATGCAGGGTGGTTAATGATGTGAATTTGAAACAAGAGGATACAGCAAAATTATTCATGACAATTCACCATGTTTCTTTAACCCAAATAACATTTAGTGCAGTACAACTTTTGTCAGGGTGTGACATCAGGGGTCATGTTTCACAGAAACAAATTTCACAGAGATCTACAGCATTAGGCAGCCGATTCAACTGCATCACATTGCACCAGTAAGGTCTGGGTGTGGGGATGATTACCATGGTAACTTCCTTCTGAGGCAGCCCGGAAGTTCATGCCGAGGCAAAGTTTTCACAGGGATGGCACGCTATCATTACTGTTAACACTCTTATTAGAAACACACCCTGAATCAGTGAGGCCCTACCAGTAGGAACTGGCTGCAATCCTGAATTCGGTTGTGGCTCAGGTCCAAGGACTTTAGAATGTTGAGTAAACTCTGTGGATGGCAAGCAGACCAACATAGTGTCATCATGATGCATGGAAACCACACCTACCCTTACCAGGAAATGGAGACAGCCATTTCATTCTCTATGGTGACTTTCATATCCCCTATGAGGTTTGCGGAGCTGAAGACAGCCCACAGTTCAGACAGACACTGAGTGACAGCTGGCCTGACCCCAGCTATGTCGGCCTGGTGCTCATACCAGCGATTCATCAAGGCTGGTGATTGAGTTGTAGCTAAAGTTGAGGGTATGCAGCTCTAACCATGGCAACGCGGAGCTGAGATCTCCCCCACAAAGGGCCAGGATCTCCTGCCGTAGGGAAGGAGGACATGTAAGGAGAACGTCACGTGAACACCGGTGAAATGAGCTAGATGAGAGAGGCCGTCCTAGGACTGACAGGCCTTGACCATGTCATGCTAATGATAGCTACAGTAAACACACAGGCAGTTCATAGCCTTCAGAGAGCAATGGGTAATGCTGTCACTGAGGCCAGTATATAATCATGGTCACATCTGACTTGGGCAGCAGAGGCCTACCTCCAGGGAACTGAGGCTCTTGGAACAGATGAAGACCTCCAGCTGGGAGTAGACAGCTCTGAGCCCTTCCAAACTGTGTGGGGGCACACGTTTCAGCTGGAAGACAAACACACATGTATCCAAGGGGAGTGAGTGACACTTTCTACCTGTAGGCCACTAATCCATCTTTTTCAGCAAAATGGTGCTGGAACCTAACCTACTGCAAAGAGGCCTGCGTTTCCATGGTTTGCAGGGCTAAATGTGATGTGTCGACGTTGCAGCTATATCGCTGACCTACTTCAGTGGCAGCACAAAAAAAAAAAAAAAACACACAGCAGACCATGTCCTCTGTTTCCAAGCATTACTCCTATATGTAACATAAGTGTCAGTTTACTTTCACACTGCTTGGGAATGTGGCACAGGGTAGGGCAGGATTAGGAAGTCTACCATCAACCCAATATAATGCCACAAGCAAGAAGGAAAGAAGGCTGGTACAGGAGGAAGTGCGTGCCTTGGTGGAGGAAGAACACATAAGCAGAGCCATGGAGATGCAAAAACAGGGCTGCTGGATGAAGTGGGAACAGACAATGGAGCAGAAGGTCACCTGGCAGGATATCTGGAAGTGGGACCCCCCCAGAGGATTAAGTTCTTGATTCAGGGGGTGTATGATGTCCTCCCTAGCCCATCTAACCTGTTTGCATGGGGCATGGTAGAAACTCCGGCATGCCCACTGTGTTCCAAGATGGGCACCCTCAAGCACATCTTGAGCAGTTGCTCCAGAGCACTGGGAGAAGGATGTTAGCACTGAAGCAATTAACAAGGGGATTAGTGAGAGTAGGTGTGCCAATGCTATAGCCAGGATGATTGCATTTATCAAGGAGGGCGTGCAGCCTATGGAAAGAGACAAGAATAGCTTTGCTGGCTTGCTCTATACAGCACGAGACTAGGTGTCAACTGTCAACACCCAGATAGGCAGCTGAGAATTCCAGCACACATCGCCCAATCTACTGAGACCTGATATCATCCTGGTCTCTGAGGCTAGGAAACAGCTTATCCTCCTGGAGCTTTCTGTGCCTTGGAAGGAGAGGATGGAAGAGGCACAGGAGAGGAAGAAGAGAAAGTACCAGGAACTGCTGGAGATTTGCCACAAGAATGGGTGGAGAACCAGGTGTATGCCAGTGAAAGTGGGCTGCCAAGGGTTTGCAGGTCATTCCCTTAGCAAGGCCTACAGAATGCTGAGCATCACAGGTGCGAGCAAGAGAAGAGCCATCAACAACAGCGTGGAGGTTGCAGAGGGCATCAAGATGGATCTGGCTGAAAAGGGGTGATGTTTGGGAGCTGCAAAATGCCACTTGGACACAGGATGAGGCTTGATCAACCTCAGTGGAGTCACCTGGAAGAGGGTGTCTGTTGTAAGACCTGAACCACCCAATGACTCCCGGAAAACAACACTGACGATGTGTCCAAGTTAGTGCATCAGAGAATGTATGATTAACCAAACATCACACAAGGATACAGTCATCTGATATTCTGCTCAAAAACACTAGATGGGTTATCGGAATAGAGTCATAATCCAAAACAATATACGTACAAGTCTCACGTCACGTTCCGAACTGGCGTTTCATAATCAATCCTTTAAAGGATAAGAGTATTTGTTTCATAGTTTGAGCATTTTTAGATGGCTATATTATATAAACACAAATGGCTAAAAAGTTGTTTAATAGGAAACAAAGACTTACAATTGGCAGAATTGCAGCTGATTATTTTTTGTGGAGATGAAAGTGGTATCAAGCTGTCCCTAATCCAAAGACAATTCAGCATCTTTACCCAGTTCAAAGAGATCATTAGAAATTCAGATCAAACTTTAGTGTTTAAAGGTGCCTGCTAAACTATGTGTTTGTGCTGTTTGTCCCACCCCTCAGCACTTCAGACCAACAAGCTTTTGGTGCCGGTTCATGAACCTATTTTTTGGCACAGGAACCAGTTCCTTTGGTGGAAAAGCACACAAACCGGTTCGGGAACCGGCCCATTACCAGAAAAATGTAGGTAGAAAAGCAGCATGAACGTTCACTGATACCAATAAACAGATGCAGAGGCAAGCTGGATTCAGTTAGAGATGAACGCCAGGCACATGATGGAATTTAGACCATTTAAACAATCAACAGGCATGCCAAGGCTTTACCTCCAGGTACTTGAGGGACTTGAAGGGAAAGATCTTCACCACTGACTGCAGCCTAGAGCCAGGAAGCTGGATCAGCTGCATTTAGGCCCGGGAGAAGACAGAAAGCAAAGTGAAGATAAATGAGTTTGTCCCCTCCGTGGGGAGTTTAAACACAACCATTAATTAACTGGGGTCACTAGGACAACTATTATACAAATACCCCCATTTCTGTCAAATCATGTGAACAGCAATGCTGAATACATTATAAAAGTCAACAGGAAAAATCCACTGTGAGAAGGACAGAGTATTTGATGAGATCAGCTTTGTACTGGGATAGGTAAGGCAAGCCCAGTAAGGAAAAAAGCTGCAGGTAAATGCTGTTGTACCTTAGGATAGACAAAGTAAATAACTTTAGTAAACTGAACAAGCATTTATGCACAAGTGTCAGCTGAGTTAGAAGCAGGCTAAAGAAATGAGACGGTTTTTTGAATACTTCAGCCACCATCTCAGCACCTTGAGAGAGACTGTCTTCTGGAGGATGTCGAAGAGCAGCTGGAGCTGCAGCAGGGACGAGGTGTCGGCTGGGTGTGACGGGAGAGCCAGGAAGCCATGCTGCTGTGTGCGGGACAGCAGGTGGCGCTCAAAGAGACGGGTCAGCTGCTGCAGGTGGCCCACCTTCAGAGTCAGTGTGCTGGTGCCATCCAGCACAGAGTCGCCTTGGACACAGGGAAACAGAAAGGAGGAAAAGGCACCCTGTTACCGAGAACTGAGATGTCACAACGACCTGGAGCCCCCACCCCATTACAGGTCTCTTCCACACATTTGTTTTTTAGGCGTCTACATATCATTGCACTTTCACTGCATGCTATTTAACATCTGATTTTCAGCCATGTCAAACTACAAAAGGTATAAAAGGAAAGAAAACAAATGCAGAAGCAGACAGCATCACGACTGTACAAAACATGGCTTTCTTAAAGGGACTGCATTGCACTTTCAGGGTGTTTCACCCAAATGACATCACAAACACGGCCACCCCAAATGAACCAATGATGCCCAGATACACTAGTGAGGAAAATGCCATGGTGACCAACAAGCAGCAAATGCATGGGAAGTAGAAGCTATGAAGTGTGTGAAGAGTTACCACAGTTCCTTAGCAGAGTCGCCAAACTCTGCACAAGGGTGGCCTCACCACCAGGGGGAGCCGACATCCTGTCAAAGGGAGGCAAAATTCAAATGCACTGCCATACACTGATGAATTAATGCCAATGCATTTATAAGCACATTGGTACAACTGAAAATAGGGAAATAGAATGTAAAAATATAGACCTGTTCAGTGGTTCTGAGGTCCTTTATGACATCAAGAATGGATCCTATTTATGACAAAAAAAAAAAGTGTTCAAAGTTCACCTTCAGGTTTCAGTTATGCATTTCACAGACCGACAGCTGGTAACAAAGCACAGTCAATTTCTTAGTGTTGTACCAAAGACCTAAATGCAATAAAAAAAAAAGTAAATGCTAAAAATAGAGCGTTGAATACACAAAACTGAAACCCACCAAAGTATACACAAGATTGTAATGCAAAAATTTGGTTAGAGTAACACGAAAAGTCCCCCGTCTATCATACATCCGACTTCTCAGCACTGCTAAAACAAACAAACAAACAAACAAACACAATTCAGTAAGATACTTATTCTGTTCGTGTTATGTTTGATCTTATCAAAACTGACGACATTTGACTTCCTCATTGCCGAAATCATTCGATTTCATAACACTCCAAAGTAATCCCCTACATAGGCACCAATGAGCCAAGTATACAAGCATAGAAAGAAGGAAGGATGGCACCCCATAACACCAAGTAGAAACTTTAAAAAGTTAAGAACCAATGCAACAATAACCAGAACAACTTGCTTTATGTACCTTAAATACAAATAGCGTTGAAGCAGAAATGCATACACAAACCAGTTTCGTAAAGGAAGCGTTTGCATGTATCGACTTTCACAGGGGATAATGGACAAACCGCAATTTAACAACGCAGATGACAATACTGATATTTGAAGGTAGTTTTGCACGAGAAATAGAGCCATATAAACAATGTTATAAAAAACCTTTAGAAACAGCACGCTTATCACAACATGCCTTGCCTTTTACTGCCGGAAGAAGCAATTTAATATATGTCAATTAAATAAGGTTAAGCATCTGTAAGCGCCAAATTGTGCAGACTGCAAACCCACCTACAGGCCACACAAAGTGTAATAATAGAGCTTTCACGCGTTCATACCGCAGGGTCCAAGCTCCCCTAACCTAACACTTTGAAATCAAGCTGCATAACCCGGTAACATCATTTAGCCTTTTCCCACTATTGACATATATTACGGAACTAATCACGTGATCAGTGAGCTTCACTCTACGGTAGATGCTGAGGGCCAAAAATGACGTACTGTTTTCAACTCGATTGATTTTATTTTACGTCTGCCACTTGATTCGAATATTGTGCCTAAAACAACATCTACATAGCTCTCATCATTGCTACAATCCTTTTTCGCTTTTTCTTCCGGCCTACAAATCTGGAATTGTATGTATATTTGAAGTACATACATTTGCCCATACATTCAGTATACGCTGATTCAAAGATAACTGCAAAGCTAAAATAACCTTAAAACCGCTTAAAACAAAGAAACTAACATATGGGCTATTGTTCCTTATATCCACACACTCTTAAACACACACAAAATAATATTGGCGATAACAAATTTTAATATAGGCCTATCGCATTACTGATCTGTAAAAATAAATAACTGCCAAGTGCTATACATTCATCGGGAATTACGCCAGAGTACAGTTTTAATTCTTATTAAATTCTTATGTTAACAAGAGTCAACGCCGGCTGAACATCGTTGTCTGCATGATTACATGCGTGATGGCATTGTTGGGCCGAAAATAATAACCTTCTTCTACCTTGTACACCCACTTTGTTTTTAAGTACAACATTTGAATGACAGATCTTTTTTTAATTGTGGAGGGGTCACTTGCATAGCTGGCTATCTTTCTGATACCCCCTTTAAAGAAGACGGAGCAGACGCACACTCCCAAGAAAGCCGTGTGTGATAGCGAGCGTCACGTGTCCGCGGGTCCGAGAGGGTGGCGGCCGCTGCGCTCCGCGCGCTCTCTGCACGCACCGCGCGCCTTCGGACCCGTCCTGTCGCGACAGTCCTCTTCCAGCGCACAGGTAGGCGAACGAAAAAGGGGCCCCGCGGGGAGCAGCGTGACACGCCCGGTTAAGCGCGACGCGACCACCTTGTCGCGCAAGGCAGGATGCTGCTTAAGTACGGTTTTCGAGATAAGGAAGGATCCCCAAGATGCCTTTACGCGCAGAGAGGGACGGTAGAACAGGCATATGCACTAATTACATTCCCTTTAGGAGAGTGGACTCAAAAACGCAGCAGTTGAAGAAAGGCGAATGCCTTTGCCCAAAGCAGCAGGCATGCACGTAGCGCTATTTGTAAGATGCATGCGGGCTCTTAAGCAGGTGTGGATGCTCCGATTGCGGCATGGCTTGGCTATGCGCCGCCCGGCGTCTTTCCTTGTAAATCATCGGGAATCGCGCAGCGTTTGGAGGATTCGCATTTTGATTTCGGAGAAATCATTAATTACTACGGCGGTGTGACCGTTAAAACGAGGAGCCGGAGTTTTTATTTGCTCATTTATTTATTTGCATTGCACAATGAACCGTAAATGCTGAATTCAAAAGAGAAATATTCATGAGCAACCGATGGGTCGAAACTGGGTTAGGGGCGCCTGTACGATAGGAAATATTTCTAAGGCTGATGATCCATATGTGGATATTTAATACAGCCCGTAAAGTACTGAATACTCCCTGTCTCAACACAAAATCCAGGCGCTTACAGCATTTCCAGTGTGTGCCTGTATATACAGTATATGACTTTGCTCAGCCGAAACGTCTAGTCGTTCATTTAGTTTACTCGCAGCGTGCTGTGAAATTAACGTATTTCTGTTGCGCTCAACATAGAAGACAATAAAACCGACTCGCTGAACAATGTCGACAGGGGCTGCTTTAAGAAACTGCTGAGAATTGTTCAATACTGCAATTTATGTATTTTTAAATTCGCAACTTCATTCACAAAGTTAAACGTCGATAATGTATTAATAGGTTGGTCAGATTACAAAACATTAATACCGTTTCAAATAAACCATACTGATTAGATTGCACCAACACTGGATATTTATAAGAAAACTGCAGGCACGTCTACGCCTGTGCAAGTTTAAAACCTGGATTACTGTAGCATGACAGTGCCAACACTAATCAGACTGAGAAATCTATCGGGCGTTAATCAAAGTCCACTACATAACAAGCTCTCCTTGCTTCTCCAGTGGTGACAGGTTTAAATCAATTTTCCTGCAAATTGAAATCTTTCCCCTGCACCCCAAACCCGAGGAGACTGACACAATCTAGGAAGTGAGAATTTGCCTGTGGGCCAGACAAATCTCTGAGGGTGATAGTATGTACATATTCATGTTGGCTTTGTCCTCAGTGTTGGTTTGACCTGTCAAGGTTGGTTTGCTTGGGGCCGAAAGCTTGACACCCAAAAGGTCTCTTTGTTTGCTGATGTTCTTATTGGGTAGTAGTTTTGTTGCTGTAGCCAGCAAGGCACATTACCTCACTGCTCCAGTCAGTCATAGGTTCTCCCCTGGTTTGGTGGTCTCCAGGTGTCACTTAAACTGGGACGCTATGGAGAGCACGCTCCACCTGTGCTGGCCATGGGTTTCCTGTTCATGTGGCCAAGGTGGTGGATTCAGCCAGTGACCTTGCTTCTCTTTTTTTTTTGCTTGTGCCTGTCAGATTCCGATTGCATGCAGGCTACAGGCATCCAAGATTTTTATTGGCTAAATTTTCTGTTCTTCCCTATGCTCTCACACTGCCTGGGATAGTTGCCTGTTGAAGGTCCCAAGGCATATTTACACATAACATATAACACCTATTGTTTGGGTCTGACCAGAACAGCTGGACTTCCTGGTGGCACAGGATTGGGATGGATTTTTCAGTGTGACCTGTCCCCATTTATAGGGCACACAAAACACTTAGAGAGATTGTCTATAAATAGTTTGGACGGGCTATTCAGTGTGGGTGGTTGTCAGCAACATCACGGAATGGCTGAAACTTTAAAAGAACGTTTCCACATTGCAAAACAAAATAGTGCTGCTTTCATTGTTCACGTTATGCACCCTCCAGAAGATATTAACAATGGTGACTGTGGCAATTTAGAGCCTACATATTCCAAAGTGGATTTCTGTGGAATTCTGTGGTCCTTTGAGATGGATCGGCCTGCTGCGTTTATCACCTGTGGTCCGACCTCGCTACACCTGATTATTATACCAACTGAAGATGTAAATAGTGTTGGCTGATCTGAATACAGGTGTATGTGAGTCACAGTGAAATTTCTGACACCTGATATTCTGATTGGTGCTGATCCATGCCAGAACAATGCAAAGATGTCTTAATTTCTGAAAAAATACATTTGCAATTCGTATGGGCTTAAAATTATGCATTCATGGCTTCATTTGCAAATGAATATTGTATTGCATTTTGCATGAGTTTTTTTCATACTGCCTGATTTATTGGCTTGAGCAAAAGCTGTTGAGAACGTCATGTCAGTCCATCTGGAGTGTGTGTGGGTCAGAAGCTGGGGAGGCCTCTGTTTATTCATCGTCTCTGTTGAATTTCCTGCTGCAGTCTCAAGGATAACATAGATGATGATAAGATACACGATAATCTCCTTCACAGTAGACATCTGCTGGGCTGGACCTTAGGAGGTTGGATAATGCATTTTATGAATGACCTCACATTTGACCTTCAAAGCACCTTGACTTATAGGCTGGATTCAGAGTCCCTTTCAGGTCCAAACCTTGGCCATATTTAGGGCCCCTTTCCTCTCTGACAGTCAGGCTGGTTCAGAGCCCCTCTGGTGTCCATCAGTCAGCCCGGTTTAGGGCCCCTTTCATTTCTGGCAGTCAGCTCAGTTCAGGACCCTTTTCCTGTCTGACATTCAGTTCGGTTTTGGGCCCCTTTCATGTTCATTAGTTGGCCTAGTTTAGGGCTGCTTTCATTTCCAGCAATCTGATTTGTTCACACCCCTTTTATGTCCATCAGTCAACTCACTTCAGGGTCCGTTTTGTTTCCAGCAGTCATCTGGGTTTAGCGCCCTCTATATGTCTAACAGTTGACTCAGGTTAGGGCCTCTTTTCTGTCTGGCAGTCAGTCTGGTTCAGAGCCCCTTTCCTGTCTGATGGTGTAGTTCAGGGCCCCTGTTATTTCCTGCAGTCAGGTCAATTCAGATCCCCAATCCTGTTTGACAGTCGGTTCAGATCAAGGCTCCTTTCCTGCCTGACAGTTAGTTTGGTTCAGAACCCCTTTCATGTCTGATGGTCAGTTCAGTTCAGGACCCCTTTCATGTTCGACAGTTGGCTTGGTTCAGCCCTCATTCTTGTCCATATTTTGTGTCTGTATTGCACGCCAGTAGCATTGTTATACTGCCATCTGACAATTTCTTCCTAAATGGATAGTGTTGCTGGTGAGTTATAGCAACCAGTGAGGATGGTCAGTCAGGAATTTCCACCACGGTCTGCTTCACGGCTTATATGTTTCTGCATGCCTACGTGGGCACGTCCTGACTTAGAGTCCAACAGCTGAGCCTTGTCCCTGGAAGACCCAGTGTGATGGGATGTCCCACAGCTGCTTCCCCCACCCTGATCTCTAACCCCCTACCTTTCCCACAGGTTATGCCACCCCACAGGTTGACTGGAGACCCAACCGTGAAAGAGAACGGCTGATCCTGCTGCATTCCTGCTCCCTCTGCTGCTGCCTTGTGTCCCCATGGCGACAGGGGGCCATGCCAACGAGACAGATGTGCTGATCAACCTGCATCAGGTAATTTGTTTTTTTTAAATCTGAACTTTTGGGCAAATTATACTTAAATGAGACACCCTGGATGACAGTTTTCCAGTTGCTGACTTTACCCTAGCCAGTTAGATCAAAACTTGTAGCCACATCGTTTCACGGCTACCGTGGACCATTGCCTGGTGGCTCAGTGGCGCAGGTTTCCAAGGTGACGGGCCCAGTGGTGTGTACTGAGCTTGCTGGGAATTGGCACAAGCTGAGACGTGTTTCAGCCTTACGATTAACCATTAATAGAAGGAAGTAACTGGTAGTCTGCTAATGCTAAGTGCAATCAGAGATCTCAAAATGCTGTGGTCTCAGTAAAGCCCCCAGTCTGGACAGACTGAAATAACTCAGCCGCTGGCACACATGTATCCAGAGCAGCTGAGGGATGCATGCGTGAGTTGAGCTTTAGGCGACTCCAGTAAGAAAGCCAGCATCGTAAAGCTCTGTGGATCATTCTTTAGACAGAATGGAGGGTGATGGGTACTTCCTCTCTGGTGATCATGGCGTTGTATATAGGGTATCAGAAAAGAAGGCTCTGAAACTACCACTCACCTGGTTCATGCTGGGCATGACACGTTTCGTGTTTTTTTTTTTGCCAATCCTCACACTACCTCATAGGTGTCCCCTAAGACATGGACTTTGCAGAACAGCCATGTTTTGCGCAGTGTGTACCATCCTTGGCTGCATGCTCAGCTTGTTCCACACTCCAGGATAAGCTGCAGGAGAAGGCCTGGCATGACTTCTCTGTGTGCTGGACCCGTCGCAGCTCACATGCTGCTTGGATCCTGAAACAGCCGATGACGTGGGGATGGGTTGAGCCCAGTGGGAATGTGGCACGTAATTGGCCATTTTGCGCCTTAATTTGATCAAATTGAAGCATGGAGCATCAGAGGAAAAGGGACTTTAATCTACAGGGAAATATTTATCTAAATCTGATTAATGTTCACCGGACAGGTCAGATTCTGTCATGCACACCATTCCTTAAGATACCTGTACCTGCAGCACTAAGGTTGTTAGTTTAAATCCCCAGGTGGCTATTTCTTTTATGCTTTTAGGTCAGTTTGGAAGTGTTGGGAGAAGCAGGTGTTCAGGTCAAGGGGTTGTGCTGAGGGACTTTTATTGTTCGGCATTTGAGACGCACAGGTCCAGTGAGTTTTCTACAAGGAGAGATATATCAGACAAAGTAAATATAGTCGCGATGCTGGCTTTATTTTTAAAAAATAAACTGCAGTTTACTGATGGGCTGCAGTTGATTTGGGCCCACTGATACAGTCCTGTGTGCGTGTGTGTGGGACCTGTGGGG
This sequence comes from Gymnarchus niloticus, assembly GCA_009936485.2. NCBI lineage: Eukaryota > Metazoa > Chordata > Actinopteri > Osteoglossiformes > Gymnarchidae > Gymnarchus > Gymnarchus niloticus. The sequence goes on along the minus strand of JAACJT020000001.1, from coordinate 38,541,611 downwards.
CTCAGCCAGGACAACTCACTCGCTGAGGGTAACAGGAAATGACAGCAAATGGAAAAGAGAGTTTCTTTTTTTAGGTCACCTCAGGTAAATATAGACCAGTGTCTGCCAAGAATGTAATGCAGCAGTGTACGTATATACATCTAACAGAGTATACTGTATAACAGTGTGTATATCTGAGGGAGCGGTGTGTATAACAGTGTGTAAATAAGTGTCCTAAAGGAGCGGTGTATATTACCGTGTATATATAACAGTGTGTATATCTAAGGGAGTGGTGTGTATAACAGTGTGTAAATAAGTGTCCTAAAGGAGCGGTGTATATTACTGTGTATATATAACAGTGTGTATATCTAAGGGAGTGGTGTGTATAACAGTGTGTAAATAAGTGTCCTAAAGGAGCGGTGTATATTACTGTGTATATATAACAGTGTGTATATCTAAGGGAGTGGTGTATATAACACTGTGAATATAACAGTGTGTATATCTAAGGGAGTGGTTTATACAGTACTGCAAAAGTCTTAGGCAGGCAAAGAAAATTATGGTTGTTACATTTATGTTGCTGTAAAACTATTACTTTATATCTGTAAAAGTGTGTCAGTTAATGTTTTCAAAACATCTCCTCAATTCACCTCCAAATTTGTAGTTTCCTTCCAATGTATCCATGTATGTTTTGACCTTAACTGTGAGTCTTGTTTGGTTAATCAGTACTGCATAAAGTGAAATAACTAATGAAGTTCACTAGTTAAATGAGCCAATGATGAAATTTAACAAATACATGGAATGACTGGGGTGCTCCTAATGAGAGATTTAGGAATCAAAGCTGTGTTCTTCCAGCCATCCAATCAGATATCAGGAACATTTTTGAAAGCACAAGAAATTCTTGTTAATTTTGGTTGCATTACTGTTTATTAGTATACAGTTTAATAGTAAATTTTTTTTTCCCAAGCCAATGTACACTTTCTCCCCAGCTAAATGGCCTCAAATGGCTTCTTTGCCTGTCTAAGACTTTTGCACAATACTGTATAACAGTGTGTATATCTAAGGGAGTGGTGCATATAACAGTGTGTAAATTTAAGGGAGTGGTACGTATAATAGTGTATATCTAAGGGAGTGGTGTATAGAACAGTGTGTATATCTAAGGGAGTGGTGCATAGAACAGTGTGTATATAACAGTGTGTATATCTAAGGGAGTGGTGCATATAACAGTGTGTAAATTTAAGGGAGTGGTACGTATAATAGTGT